>PVJI01010873.1:0-58465 GCA_004026765.1 Micronycteris hirsuta | reverse complement strand
GTAAGCTAACTAGGGCTGTTAACTTTTAGGACCATAGAACATTGAGGCAGTGATTCATTAACTTAAGCTTCTTGGCTTTGGGAGGAAGAGAGACTCAGCAAATCACAGAATTTGTTAAGATACATTTTTGCCAAATTCCCATTAGAGGATTCCTTTTCCACTGACATGATCCACACGGGAATAATTTTTTCCTTATGCAGAGCTGAGCTCAAAACGCATAAATTCCGGAACTGCGTGTTTTCACGTGTGTGGAAAGAATTCCCACAACAGTTTTTAGGATGATGTTATTTTCCTTCAAAGAGCCTTTCATTTGCTTTTGGAAGGCATCTAGAGGGGATTGCCAATATAGATCAAGTTAATACAATCAGAGATTGAAATGGTTGAAAGTTGGATTTTAATTCCTACAAAAATCCTTGTCTGTTTCCAATGTACCATTAATTTTAGGTCATAGCCTTTCAGGGATTCAGCATGTACCTAACCAGCCCCCTTCAGTTTTGGGGTTATGCCAAATGTGAGGCTCATCTCTTTTGGTTTCTTCATGCTTTTTAGTTTCCTGATGTCTTTGAACAGATTTTTAAAAGTTTCATCTAGCTTTTTATCTTCAGAGGCAGCATTAGTCTAAATTATCAAGATAATCATCAATTTAAACAGAAGTTAGGAATTTTGCCATTATTAGAATGAAATTGTGAGCCGTTGAAGGTTTTCATTTAAAGAATGGCACAATTAAATTTGTGTTTTGTAAGGATCCTGGTGGATTATGGAGAATGTGATTGGGTAGAAGATCAAGAGCCATGGTTTAGTTTAAGTATCTAGAGGACTGTTACTTAATCTGCTGAGATATGCTGATCCCTTGGAATACAGAATTTTCAAAATAGATTTATGAGATATTTAGGCTCAAAAGGACTTGGTGCTAATGGGGTTGGAGTAAGAGAAAGTTTACATTTTGAGCTTTAGTAGTGAGATTGATAAATTGGAGGAGGGAGAGTTTTGGTTGAGGAAGATAATAGTTTGTGATGTAATGCGTTTTAGATCTTTCTGAAATAGCCATATGAAGATAATTACAAAAGGAAGTTGGATTAAAAACCTAAATTATCACAGTCTGACTGCAAGAAAAGATTTGAGAATAATCAGCACTTGGATTACTCATAAAGTTAGATACCTACTTTCATGAGTAAAGAGAAAAGTTCCAGGAGAAGATCCTGAGAAACAATATCAGTGATTCTCAATTCGTGTCTATAATAGATAGATTGATAGATATATAGATAGATAGGAAGGAAGGAAGCAAGCAAAAGAAAAAATTTGTGTCTATCAGAATCATCTGGAACATTTATTTAAAAGGAAGATCTTTCAGTCATTCAAAGATTTTGATCCACTAGATCTAGAGAAAATTTCAAGAATTTGCATATAAAATAAATATGCAGAGTGGTTCAAGTTCAAAACTAAACTTTGAGAAACATTGATTTACAAGATAGATAAGGAAAAGAAAGGAAAGGAAACGAAAAAACCACACACATGCACCAACATTGATAAGAATACCAGACAAAGAGGTGAGGTGAGGCGTAAAATAGCACCGGCATGTACTGTTGCCACTTTTACCTCCACTTTACATATAGTAACTTAATCCTTACAACAACCCTAAATATCCTGTTTTTACTCCTACTTTACATATGTAGAAACTGAAGCATGAAGAGGTTTAGGTAACTTTTCTAAAGCTGGGAGTCTGACTCCAGATTTGATTTTCCTAACTACCCGCAACTACCTTATGGCATGTCTTGAAAATCAAGGAAAGAGCAGTTTAAGAAGGGTTAACAATGTCACCCTGCACAAGTGAAGTTTTGAAAAGGATCTAGCTACAATGGGTTCATCAGTGATCTTGGCAGTAGTAGTTTTAGAGGCATAGTGGATTGATGAAGAGGAAGTGAAAATAGCTAAAGGCAAAATGCGTATAGTCTTTCAAGATGTTTGAGTATAAATGAAACAGGAAATGGAATTGAGTGAAAACTTTTGAGTTTGAGATTGAATATAGAAAAATTTATGTGATTTAGTACTGAAGAAGAGACCATTGAAAGAAAGGAAACCCTGAAGACAGTCTGAGAGAGAGAAAACTATCTAGAGTTCAAGTGGAGAGATTGGCCTAAAACAGTAGTATTGCCTCTGTCCCACTTCTGTACTGACTTTTAAATGCATACATTAATGATGCATATCCCATTGTGGTTATGTGAATTACGAATCGCCTCCTCCCAGGTGAAAGCTTACATTTGCTCTTTCTTTATAGTGTCTTTGTTTTGGAGAAATTTAAATTTATAATGTACTCACATTTCTTCTAAATTTGTATATGATATTGTTATTTACATTTACATATTTAATACACCCATAATTTAGTTTTGTAAGTTGTATGATGTAGCTAATTGAGTTTTTTCTTTTTCTCCTATATGGATAACTATTTCTCTCAGCACCATTTATCTATTTATTTAAAGATTTTATTTATTTATTTTTAGAGAGGGGGAAAGAGAGAGAGAAAGAGAGGGACAGGAACACAGATGTGCAAGAGAAACATTGATCGGTTACCTCTCACATGCCCCCAGCTAAGGACCTGGCCCTGCAACCCAGGCATGTGACATGACTGGGACTTGAACCTGACCTTTTACTTTGTGGGATGACACCCAACATACTGAGCTGTCCCAGTTAGTACATCTCAGCACCATTTATTGAATGTTCTATTACTGCATTAATAAAGAATGTTTCTAATGATTTTGTAATTCTTACTGGTCTCTTTCTTAAAGGTTTATGAAAATTACTCATTTGAAGAACTACGGTTTGCATCACCAACTCCCAAGAGGTAAGGATCCTTTCCTCAATACATATCCATACCATGTATTGTCAACTGCTTGCAACTAAAATCATCCTGCATTTCAACTTTATTTTCTATAAATAAATATTTTATAGCATTTTAAAATTTTTGGTAGAAATATACTACAAATTTTATAATGAGTAGGTTTGCAGATACAATGTTCAGCTACAATACTACCAAAATGTTATATAATATTAAGGTGATGAAAACAGAATAATATCTAAAACATATAATTTGACTTGTTTAGGGCTAGTTTGTTTTTTCTGTTTTTGCTTCTTTCTCTCCTTCATATATTGAGTTGCAGAGCGATTTCAATGTACTTTTGATTATGAGGTCTTAATTTTTCATCCCCTGAGTAATTCTGTTAACTCCAGATTTAAGCAGATTTTTTTTTTTAACTTAGTATTTTATTTGCTGTCTAGAAGTACTTTTTAAAATAGATGCTTGGAAAAAAATTTTAGATGCATTGTACTTTAGAGATCACCTCCATAGAATTTAGAAAAAACTCCAAAGTGAATCAGAAAAAGCATAACTACTTATACATTTTATTGTTTTATATCACATGACTTATTAGAAACTAACAGGTTACTATGGCTTTATTCTGGCCTGTATACAAAATAGAATCTTAATGCAGAGTCTAGAGAGGTTTTGAAATAGGGAAGTAATATTTTGTCTATGGCTAATTTTAGTCACAAAATGTCTGTACAGTGGAAGTATATAATTTTCATAAGATAAGTGTGAGCCCTAGCCAGTGTGGTTCAATTGTTTGAAGCATTGTTCCATAGACCAAAAGGTCATGGGTTCACTTCCCAGTCGGGACACATACCCAGGTTGCGGGTTCAATCCCCAGTTGGGGCACATAGCATTAGGCATTCGATCAATGTTTCTCTCTTACATCGATTTTTCTTTCTTTCTCCTTATCTCTCCCCCACCTTCCTCTTTCTCTAAAAGCAATGAAAAATGTCCTTGGGTGAAGATAATATAATAAGTGAATAAAATTTGAACTATGTAGACGTATAGCATACTAAATAAGAACTAATTGACCTTTTGCCAGTAAGTAGGTTTTTATATGCATTGGACATTTTAAACCTAATTAAAATAGTCTCAGTTAAGTAAACGCATTTATTCTTCAAATACCATTAAGCATCTGCTCTGTAGAACACACTGGTAAAGGCTCTGGCATACTATTAAAAATAAGATAGACAAGCTGCTGATTGTCATAGCATTTATATTCCTGTGGAGAAACAAACTATGCAAAATAGTAATAATAAATAAAGTTGCTGATAGTGATGGGGCTGGAGGAAGTTCATTCTAGGCAGAGAAAATCTGGGGTAGATGGAGGTTTTGATGTGTTTGAGGAACAGAAAGATAGTTGGTCTGTAGAATAATGAGCAAAAAAAAATGATCAAAGATGACATCAGAAAACTATGTAATGGCCATATTTTATAGGGACTGGTAGGCTACTTTAAAGAGTTTGAATTTTCTTCTAAGGGAATTTGGAGGATTTTCCATAAGAAGCTGGGGAGAGATATACCGATTTATAGTTTTAGATCGTTCTGGCTTTTCTCTGGAGAATGAATTACAGGGGAGCGAGAGTGGGAACAGAGATGAATTTGACTATTAAGTGGCTTGAATAGGAGTGAAACAGAGTTAGCAGTGGAAATGATGAAGTGGATGGATCTGGGATATGCTTAGAAGATAAAGCCAACAGTCTTGCTGCTGGAATAGAAATAGAAGGTGAAGAAAAGAGAAGAATCGAAAATGAGTGCAGATTTTGTCAGCTTCAGCAGTAGTATAGAATATATAGCAGTATAGGGCTTGGCCAACTTTGGCCTGCAGACCAATTCGGGCCTGTTTTTGTAAATCAGGTTGTATTAGATAATAGCCTTGCTCATTAGCTTATGCATTGATTATGGCTTCTTTCCCACTCTGATGTAGTAATTGTGAAGAACTGTTTGGCACAATAGACTAAGTATCATTACAGGAAATGCTATTAACCTCTGGTATAGATAACCATGATTTTTACAAGGATCAAAAAGCTCGAGAAATTAACTAATGTTTTTGTTGGTGTCATTGTTCTGTTTTGTTTTGGTGGGTGGTGGAGTGAGTGGGAAATAAGAGTTCTTCTTTGAGTTTATCACAGTTGAACCAAGATGCCTCTTAGTTCTCTAAGTAGAGTTATTTCCAGAGCCACTGGAAATATCAGTTTGAAATTCAGGGGACAAATAGATGTTGGAGTCATCTATATAGACATGGTATTTAAAACTGAGGAATAAATGAATGGTCAACTAGAGAGAGATGCTGTTCAAAGTAAAAAGAAGACCTAGACTCAAATCGTGGGACATTCCATAGTTACAGTGAAGAGAGAGCGCGCCAACGGAAGACTGAGAAAGAACGGCCAGGGAGACTAGAGGGGAACTAGGAGGCTGTTGCAGAAGCAGAAGGAAGGCAGTTCACAAAAGTAGGAGTTGTCAGCTATCAAGTGTTACTGAGAGATTGCTAACAACAAAGAAACAGCCATTGATGACATTGACGTAAGCAATAGCAATGAAGCATTTGGAACAAAGGCCTAGTTAGGATAAGTTGTAGAAGAAAATTGCAAATAAGGGAATGGAGATGGTGACTATAGACAATTCTTTAGGTAAGTTTTGATGTAAGTGGGAAAAGAGATATGAGACCTTATTGGAAAGGGCTGTAATATCAAGAGGAGGTGGTTAAGATGAGACATTCTGAGGTTTGTTTGTACACAGATGAAATACAAATAGAAAGGATCCAGTAAAGTAAGAGAACTTGTCAATGAATGAGAAGTAATTGTAACAAGGAAGTGCTAAGGGAATGAGATTCGCAGCACAAAGGAGGGACTGACTTTGAATAAGACCCAGGATACTTCTTCCATCGTAACAGGAGAGAAGGGAGAGGAAAGTAGGTTTATTAATCTGACTGCAACTTTGAGGTTGTACCTCTTGCTTCTGTTTTCTCACTGAAGAAAGTAATGTCATGATCAGCAGAGTACGGAAGGAGTGATAGAGGATTGAAGTGAGGAAGGAAAAATGAAATTCAGTCATTTTGAAGAATAGGAAAACTTACCATGGTAGGGCAGTAGGATTGTCACTTATTGTAATAATACAATCAGAAAATAAACCCACAAGAAAAATAGAACGAGAGACAAAGAAACACAGAACACACTGGTAGCGGTAGGAGGGGAAAAGGGAGGTGAGGAATGGAGGAAGGAGGAGAGGGGACTAGTCATGTATGAGTGACGCATGGACATGGACGAAGGAGAGGGGATTGACTGTGGTGACGGGAGGGCTGGGTGGAGGGGGCAACAGGGAAAAAAATTGGGACAACTGTAATAGAATAAACAATAAAGAAAAAAATTAACTGTTTGCTGATGTATTTTAATGATGTTATTAGCTACTTAACGAAAAGTAAATTTTCCAATATTTGTCTTATTTCTTTTCAGACCCAGTGAGAATATGCTGATCCGTGTCAATAATGATGGCACTTACTGTGCAAATTGGACTCCAGGAGCTATTGGACTTTACACTATTCATGTTACCATTGATGGCATTGAAATAGGTATTTTTTTTTAAAGTCACGATTTAGTGCAATGAACCAGAATCAAAGTCATTCTCTGTTCTAGTTTGTGCTTTAACTTGTATCATAGACATGAACAGGGTTTATAACTTACTTGGGGCTTTGTTTCCCCCTTTATAATGAGTGCTGAGTTAGTATATTCATAAGGTCTTAAAATTTTGTAATAACTTAATGGTGTCATTACAGCCCTCATGACTCCTTCCCCCCATTCCCTGATGCGACTGGTTAGGTATGACCCCTCCGTGCTGCTGCATAACTGCGCATGCTGTGCCTCCTCCTCATGGTGCATCCGTCCTTCCCTGGCTGTGAGCGGAGACCAACTCATTCGTCTTTGGGTCTCCGAATCTAGTGTAGCGCTTGGCATGTAATGACTGCCTAGTAAATACTTGTTCAGTGAGTGAATTCTCTTTGTCCACCACTAACTTAGGAAAGTATATTGCTTTTATTTGGGGCATTAATCGTTTTATTTTCTTTATTTTAAAATAATCCATGTAATAAGATAATAGAACAAGAAAACTCTAATAAGTGTCTATCAGTATGAATTCCTTGTGACATTATCTTTACTGATGCTCCTTGAGAAAAAGGGTTCCTGTGATCAAGCAGATTTAGAAAACCTAGTATATTGTAGTCTCATCTTCGACATTCATACGATTCACATTAACATACTAGGGATTCCAGGAACTTCTGAAGTTAGTCTTTTCTCAGATGGAAAAAATCAAGAAATGTGATTTCACTCATATGTGGAATAAAAAATTGAAAGCAACAAGCAAACCAACAAGACAGACAAAAACTTATTAGGCAGGCAGTAGGATGGTGGTGGCCGGGGAGAAGTTGGGGGGCGGTACAGGGGGAGTAAGTGGTGGTGAGAGGAGACTCGACTTGGGGTGGTGAACACACAACAAGTAGACTGATGCTGTATTATAGAATTGTGCACTCGCAACCTATATCATTTTATTAACCAGTCTCACCCCAATGACTTTAATTAAATTTTTTTAAAAAGATCTTGTCTAACTTTGTGAAAGCCTTATATGGAACCCTAGCATGTGGGGAAGAGGCAGACAGAGTACAAGTAAAAGTGATCCTGGTTAGCATTCCACCAGAATACTTTTTGGGGACCTCTGGTTAAGTGGTTTGTTTTTACAGTGGAGGGAAAGAGGCGCTTTACTGATGTAACTGTGCAGGACAGACGTTAGTGGAGCTGTGTGGGCCAGCATCTCACATTCACCCCTGTCGTTCCAGCCGCCTTTGCTGCAGCCTTGAGGCGCTCTCCTTTATTTCAGCGTGCGTAGAGCCTTAAGTTTAGCACACTTGTGTCGGTTCTCAGCAAAGCATTGTTCTAGGCAAGACAGTTACTACCGAGCATTAACAGTTTATTGATGATTGCAAAATAAAACAGGCAGACAAATTATGTGAAGTAGAATATCAGTAGTAACACACAAGAGGTATAAACAATAGGAATTCAAAGCATAGATAAGAATGGCTTCATCTTCACTAACAGCGGGGCGAAGGAAACTGCTGCAAAGCAGGTAAGAAAAATATTCTTGTATTTGTTTTTGCAAATGAAAGGGAAGAAAAAGTTTCATATTTACTTGGAATCATCCGTTTTCTTCTCAACCTTTCTAACGCAGCTTTCTCCCAAGGTGACCAAACTGTCAGCAGGCTGAGACCTGCTTGACCACAGGCAAAGACAGATGACAATTCATTAGAGCAGTGATGATAATAATAGCTAACACTTAGTGAGCACTTAATACACATGCAACATTGTTTTTATTCAGACCTTATATATGTTAAATCATTTCATTCTCACAACGGTCCAGTGAGGCTGGTGCTGTTCTCGTTCCCATTTGATAGATGAACAAGTTGAGGCACAGAGAATCAAATAGCAGATGTGGGAACAAACAAGACAGCCTAATGTGAGAACCCCAGCTTTTAACCACCGTGCCGTGTTGCATGTTAGTGATGGAGATGACCGGTCGAGATGATGAGTGGTACTCCGATCTGATGTTGTGAGAGAATGTTTAATTATATGTGGATTTCTTTTTTCTTTTTTTAGTGTAATTTCATATGTTCAGATAAAGAATGTAAGCCCTTCCTTTTCTCCTTGAACCCTAAGACACCCGTTTGGAACCTCAGTGCCATTTTTCAGACATTTCTCTTGTTTAATATAAACGTCAATCACCCTAAAATGACAGAATTCAGATATTTGTTTAACTGTTTAAAATAGCCTGTGAATGTGTATAAGGCTAGGTTTCAGATCCTCCCTTTCTTGTATTCTCAAATGTTACAGTTTCCCTCCTTTTCTTACAGATGCTGGACTAGAAGTAAAAGTAAAAGACCCACCAAAAGGGATGATACCACCAGGAACTCAGCTGGTCAAACCAAGGACTGAACCTCAACCAAATAAGGTTAGGGTAGGATAAAATCAGAACCTAGATCGGTCAGAGATTTATTAATTTTCTTCATTGATGCTTTAGGGTGGCCATCAAACATCTAATATTTTACTTGATTTTAGTATTTGAATTCTAAATATTCCTAAATAATTTTGAGGAGTACCTCATAGTAATTCTAATCATTTCTAAATTGTATTACCTGTATTTTTTGGCTTCTTTGTATAACACTTTCTATAGGCCTTGTATACTTTCTATTAATTGAAAATTTACAGCTAACAAAAAGTCTTCTGTTCCTAAGTGTATAAAGTTTGCAAGGTCAAAATATCCTGTGCTACTAAGAAAAATTAGTTTCCTAACATTGAAAGTAAATAGAGGAATTTTCGTAAACTTATTTATTAAAAGGGAAACATTTATAAAAAATTATGTTCTACCTTTCTGTAAAAAAGTACCTCTTTTCTCCTTTTTATCATGTCCTCAAAATTTAGAGAGGAAATTATAAATATATTAATAATTTTAAAAATTTTTCAGGAATGCATATTTTAATACTTTTGTTCTGTTATAAATAGACCACTGTTGTTTGCACAGGGAAAGCAGCTACAAATAATTTTGGAAACATTCTAAAAATTAATAATAATTTCTAATCTGTTTAATTTCATCTCTTACTATTTATAAGATCTCTGCTCCATGGTTTTCCTGTCTGTTTTTGCTTTTCTAAGGTTCGAAAATTTGTGGCCAAGGACAGTGCAGGGCTCCGTATCCGCAGCCACCCTTCCCTCCAGAGTGAGCAGATAGGCATAGTGAAAGTCAACGGGACTATCACTTTCATCGATGAGGTAATTTGTGATGAAACACCTGGTAATAACTTCTGGACAGAAAGGTTTTGCATTGTTTGCACGATAATAAAATTACAAAATTTTCTGTTAGAATATGTTTTAAGTAGTTTGGGAAGTGTTTGAAAAATTGGCAAAATGTGTTCGTTGAGTTTTAAATGTTTCATTTATTTGTATTTATCAATCAAAAAGTAACTAAAATTATATTTTCAACATGAAAGGAACTCAGTTAATATAGTAGTCAGAACCTGTATAAGTACTCACTTAAACTGGGGATAGTTCATCTTGAATTTTTTAAATGTTACTTGTTTTTAAATGTGTTCATTGTATTGCTTTAACTTTGACAGTACACTTTCCTAATGATAGAACTGTGTAACTTCTGATTATTAAAATCTAAACTGAGGGAAAAGAAGACTTACGTTCTTTTGGGAAACCTCTGATTTTATGTTTAGCTTATCATAAAGTGTTATTTCTTTCTACTTTTACTCCTGTGACATTGTTTTTACAATCTCACCATGTGAGTTATCGTATTGCTTGGCATTCCCTTGCTGCTTTTTTTCCTTAAAGGTTCTCATACTTACCATCTGCAAAGCTAGATGCTTAATCTCCATGTCCACCATTATTTGCCTGCTTTGTAGCCTTTCAGCCCTCGCTAGCCTCACAGGAGTTACAGGAGGGCATGGCTCGTTTTGTTGCTTATTTCTCAGATTCACAATGACGATGGCGTGTGGCTGAGGCTGAATGATGAGACAATAAAGAAATATGTTCCTAACATGAATGGTTACACTGAAGCCTGGTGCCTCTCTTTTAATCAGCATCTTGGCAAGAGTCTTCTGGTCCCTGTTGACGTAAGTAAAAGAGCATTTTAGAAAGCATTATCAGTATACTCTGTCCTCGTTATAGGACATTCTTTAAGACTTTTCAGTTCTGAGGTAAACAACTACTAAATAACTTTTACTTTATAAGTGCTTGAATTCTTGAGAGCTTCTGTATAATATAAGTGGAGTTTGGCAAAGCTAAGGACCTTATGATCCACCACAGGCAAAAAGTAATAAATGAAAACTAGATCTACTGAGGTTTTTCGAAGAGGTGGGGAATGAAAGTAGTTTGCATATTTTTTTTCCTTTCTTATTCACACTATTGTTTGGAGTGAATGCCAGACTAAATGTATGAAATCAGTATTATTATACATTCAAAAACATGTAGCACTTTATGTGTTGGCATTTTGTAATTAGTTCTGTGTTTTAAGTTTAAATCTCTTCTTTCTTGTCTTATAATATACTATTGTGTTAAAATAAGAAGGATTTTTAGACTTGTGATGCTGTAATGTTCTCGTTGAAGCTGAATCCTACTGTCCGAGAGAATTCATTGAACCTCTTTTGTAAATGCAGTAGAATATTTAGAGCCAGTGTTCACAAGATTTCTGCATCACTAAATGTCATAGTAATCCACAACCCTTTTTATAATTTTTAAAATAATTTTTATTTTTTTAAAGATTTTTAAAATTTATTTTTGGAGAGAGGGAAGGCCGAGAGATAGAGAGGGAGTGAAACATTGATGCGTGAGAGAAACATTGCTCAGTTAGTTGCCTCTCTCATACCCCCAGCTGGGGACCTGCCCCGCAGTCCAGGCGTGTGCCCTGACTGGGAATCACACCAGCGATCTTTTGGTTTGCGGAATGATGCCCAACCCACCGAGTCACACCAGTCAAGGCAGCACTTAATAATTTAACCATAAAAGTATGCTTTTTCTTCTTTTTCATCACCATCGAATGATGTATTCCTTATGACACTGCTAATAAATACCACTGTTAAAATGTTATTTTTAAAAACAGTTTAATATTTTAGGCAGCAAATTTCTTAAATCAGTGTATATAAAGTTAGCTTATTACATCAAACCATTCAATCTATTGTTTATTTTATCCTTAATAGTCGAGACTAATGTTTTCCAAGGAAGCAGTTGTTATACAAGATGATTCTTTGGGAAATAAAATATGGGAATTTTTATTTATATTCATTGATCTCATTCTTTTTTATATTCTTTTGTATATGTTTTATAATACAGTGGGGAGAGATGTGTCTATATGTGTGTATATATATTTTTTTACTAATAGATAGTAAATGGATAGTTATAAGAAAAACTAGGAGCGTGTTGGCCTGTTATTTTACTGAGGTTAAGCTAAAGAATGACAAATCTATAATTAAAATGTAAAAATTTAAATAACCAGATCTTCTTTTTTAAAAGATTTTATTTATTTATTTTTAGAGAGAGAGGAGGGGAAGGAGAAAGAAAGGGAGAGAGACTTTGATGTGCATGAGAAACATGATTGATTTCCTCTCATACTCCCCTACTTGGGGGCCTGACCAGGAATCAAACCTGTGACCTTTTGGTTTGCCAGACAATGCCCACACCATTGAGCCACACCAGTCAGGGCTAAACCAAATCTTCTTAAATTTTCCTCAGATTTGTATCTGCAGGTAAAAATGTAAAGGATTTTGACTCTCTGGAAAAGAGGTACTACTCTGGAAGAAAAAGAGTAATTCTTTATCATCTCTGGCTAATAAGTTGGCCTTAAATAGTTTGAAATCATTTCTTTATCATAGTAACCAAATATTCTTCAGGATTATGAAAATTGTATTTTAAATGAAATATTATGGTCATTTTACTTTTTTTGTTTGCAGCTTATTTTTAAAATTTTAACGAATTTAGACTTTTGTGTATTTTAAGTCCCTGATAGGGCGTTATATTATCTCTACTACCTCCTCCACTCGAAAATTCTTTTCCTAATTTCTTTGCCTGTTCATTTGAAAATATACTTTTGAGAAAGAAAGGCAGTCACAGATAAAACAAGAGAATAAAAACAAAAATAGAAAGGAAGAGCAAGAAGTGTTGTGCATTGAAATTCTAAATTTTATAGTTTCATTTTGGAATATTGGTGTTCTATTATTTGATGCTTTTAAACCTCATCTAAGATAATTTGTAGTAGACAGTGTTCTTGATGCCAGAGAGAAGAGCAGTTAACAAGGTAAGAGAGAAAGCGGAGTGGAGTAAGTCGTACAGATACTTCTTGATCGGTTTTCACAGGAATGTGAATGAGAGGGCTTTCACTGACTTATTTGAAAAAACCTTGATGCAGAATATTGGAGACAGAAAGTAAAATGAAGTAAGGGCTTCTGATATTTTGTAGTCTTCATGTATAAGAATGACATTAATTCTATTTTCATGTAAATAATTCAGTGTCTGGCTCTGGCTAATGTGGCTCAGCTGGTTGGAGCATCGTCCCATGAACTAGAATGTCAAGGGTTCAGTCCCTGGTTGGGGCACATGCAAGAGGCAATGCATCAGTGTTACTTTCTCATGTGGGTTTTTCACCTCCTTCTCTCTCTCCCCCTCCCACTCTCTCTAAAATCAATGAGCATATCCTTGGGTGAGGAAGGCTGAGCTTTTCTAGTTCCTTTATTTTAAAGATAGTAGTGACTTAAGATTTTTATAAATGAAGGAAAGATAACAGCAGGGAAGGGATATATCAAAGATGTAGATGAGAAACCTGAAGACTGAAGGAGGAGAAAGTGGAATTAAGGCCGTATTTTGAGAGTTGTTTCTGTGAAGAAACAGAGGCTGTGATGGTAGTAGATAAGTTTTTAAGGGTGGAGGGAGGAAGGGAAGAGGTTGAAGGATACCATGATGCTTCCGTAAACTAGAAGAGAGGAAAGCTATCCGTTGAGATAGAAACAAATGGATTAAGTTAAAAGGTTCAGAGATGTCATGAAAATTAGGAACGATGTTTAATAGAACTAGGAGAGGGATCTGGCAGGAGACTACTTGTTTTGGGATTGTTGAGCCACTAAGGACCGAGTGAGACCACTGGACGGATCCATTCTGGACACCCTTCTTCCCACATAGACCTAAGTGTCCAGAATTTCAGGAGCCAAGGAAGCAGATTATAGCATTAACTGGACTTTTCCAGGATGCTGTGACAGAAAAATGGGGATGAAAAGGAATTTTAGAAGCTTATGGAAGAGCAATTGAGATCACCAGCCTGGTATCTGGCCTAAGTTAGAAATGTGAAAGGACAAATGGGGAGCCCAAGGGACTTGGAGGACTTAATAAAATCCTAGAACAATATAGTGAGCTCACTGTAGTTAAAGAGCTGGGAGGATATATGCAGTTTGTGTGATAAAGTAGAATATTTGTATATGATTTCATAATTAGAGCATTTTATTGAATGAGATGCCCATTAATATGTCCATGAAAAAAGGTCACTGAAGTGTAGTGGAAGTGAAAGTCATTGGAACTGCCTCAGCCTAAGAAGTGAAAGGCGAGGCAGTCAGATGGTCATCATACCTACAGCTCAAGACACAGTATGATGGCAACACTGTAACCAGGAACGTTTAACTTGGATTTGTTTACCATTGCAGTAAGGGTCCCATTGGATACCAATGTAACCATGGGGCAAATGGGCATAGTTTGATGTTGGATCAGGGACAAGCATAGAGCAGTTTTGCTGTTAAAAATAAGAGAACAGAGATATGTGGTTTATATTTAGGCGGTGACTTAAGATGACAGGAGACAGTGTAGCAAAATTAACTGGCCTAGGGGACCAATCAAATCTCAGGTTGCCTCAGTGCAGGTGTCAGATGAGGACCTGCACAGAGTCAGAACCTGGCATACGCGAGGACAGCCTGCTTTCCCAGGGTTTGTCTGCAGGGGCTGCTGCAGGCCCTGCAGACAATCTGTACATTTTCAATGAGTTCCTCACTCTGCAGGGCTGAGCCCTAGAGGGAATGATAGTATTCGCACAGAGTGGGTAATAATTCCACCTCACCCCCTAAAGGAACTAATACAGCTAAATAACTGCATCTTGTTACTTATTCCTTTGCAGCTCTTACTATTAATTCATTTACTACTGGGAAAGTACTTTACTCTATTCTTTTTTACTTCAGTCCATTTGTGAGCAAATCAACTATAAGTCTGACTCAAAATTGAAAAACACTGATAAATTAAAACAATGAAGGACCAATGCCACTAACTTAAGATGCAGAAGTACCTAAAACTTGCCTTCAGCAATCTTTACATCTGCCTCTTAAGCCTTTTCTAGTGAAAACAATTTTGCATTCACTGTAGTGTTTGTACCTTATTTGGGTCCTGACTTAAACTAACTTTTGGGAACAGTGAGGGTGGGGATTGGAAATTTAAACACTGCCTAAATATATGATGAACTACTTTTTTAAAAAGATTACTGTAGATACAGTAATCACTTATTTAGAATAAGCTTTAAAGTGATTTTTGTTGTTTTGTTTACTTACTCAAATTATAGAACTCTTGTTTTCATTGTAGATTTGTACTTTAACTAAATTTTAGCCACCTAACAAGTTCTATTTAAACAACATTACTAAAAAATAATGGCATCCTTACTTTGTTCCTATGGGACTTTAACTCTGTTTTAGCATTTCAATAATACTCTACTTTAGAGATTAAATAGCATTAGACATTCATATTATAACTATGTATTTATAAAAGTATTTTTAAATTAATGGGAAAAGGGGATAAATATGAAGGATGCAGGTTTTTTTCTTATATTTTCTTAGTTTACCTGGCTCAAAAAAAATTTTTAATTGTATTTTATTGATTATAATTACAGCTCTCCCAAATTTTCTCCCCTCTACCCAGACCCCCGAGTCCCTCAGGCAGTCCCCACACCCTTATTCATGTCCATGGGTCATGTGGAGAAGTTCTTTGGCTACTCCATTTCCTATACTGCACTTTGCATACTCATGGCTATTCTGTAACTGCCTATTTGTACTTCTCAATCCCCTCACCTCTTCACCCATTTCCCCACAACCCACTTCCATCAGACAACCATCAAAAAGCTCTCCATATCCATGATTCTGTCTCTGTTCTTGTTTGCTTTGGTTTTAAAGATTCAATTGTTGAAAGCTACGTATTTTTGCCAGTTCATTGTTCATAGTTTTGATCTTCTTTTTCTTAAATAAGTCTCTTTAACAGTTCATATACTAATGGTTTGGTGATGATGAACTCCTTTAGTTTTTTCTTATCTGGAAAGCTCTTTATCCGCCCTTCAGTTCTAAGTGATAGCTTTGCTGGGTAGAGCAATCTTGACTATAGGCCCCTTCTTTTCAAGACTTTGAGTATTTCTTGTCAATCTCTTTTAGCCTATAAAATATCCCTAGAAATCAGCTGACAGTCTTATGGGAACTCCCCTGTAGGTAACTAACTTCTCTTCTTTTGCTGCTTTTAAAATTCTATCTTTATCTTTAACCTTTGGCCATAAATTTTCATTATGATGTGTCTTGAAGTGGGCCTCTTTACATCCATCATATTTGGGACTCCGTGCTTCCTGGACTTGCATGTCTATTTCCTTCACCAAATTAGGGAAGTTTTCTTTCATTATTTTTTTCAAATAGCTCTTCAGTTTCTTGCTCTTTCTCTTCTTCCCTTGACACCCCTGTGATGCAAATATTGGACCTCTTGAAGTTGGCCCAGAGGCTGCTTACACTATGCTCTTTTTTTTTTTTTTAATTCTTTTTACTTCTTATTGTTCTGATTGGTTGTTTTTTGCTTCGTTTTGTTCCAAGTTATGGATTTGATTCTCGGCTTCATCCACCCTACTGTTGTTTCCCTGTAAATTGTTCTTTATCTCAGTTAGCATGTCCTTCGCTTCTGACTGGATCTTTTTTACACTGTTGAGGTCCTCATTAAGTTCTCTGAGCATTCTTATAACCAGTGTTTTGAACTCTGCATCTGATAGATTGCTTATCTCCATTTTCCTTAGGTCTTTTTCTGGAGTTTTGATCTGTGCTTTCATTTGGGCCATGTTTCTTTGTCTCTTCATTTTGGCAGTCTCCCTGTGTTTCTTTTATGTATTAGGTAGAGCTGATATGACTCTGTGTCTTGGTACTGTGGCCTAATGTTGTAGGTGTCCTATAGGGTTCAGTGGCACAGCCCTCCCTGTCACATAAGCTGGGTACTTAAAGTGTGACCTTTGTCAGGGCTGAGTACACCCTCCTTGTGTATGTAATTGAGCCTTGGTTGCTCTTGGCAGATCAATGGGAGGGATTTACCCAGGCCAGTCAGCTACAAGGACTGACTGTGACCACTTACCACCGATCTCCACCCTCTGTGGAGGATCAGCTATACAGGGCAGGGTGGTGATGTTCCAAAATGGTCCACTGGGTACCCAGGCTGTGGGGTTTCCCAGGTGGTACAGGCCAAGGTCAGTCCACACCTGTGTTTTGCCTGGGGCCACCCAGTCTGGGCTGTAAAGCAGTATGAGATGACTGCTGTTTGTGTTGGACTTGGAGGTTCCCTGGTGAAGCCAAACTGTGAATCTAGGCTGGTTGCTGCTAGTGCTGGGCCTGGGGCCACTTAGCAAGAGGTATGGGGGCTTCGAGGTTACTGAGGCCAGCTGCTGCTTAGTTGAGAGGATTTAGGAAGTTTTGACGCATGAGGAAAGACCAGCCATTCATATGGAAAAGTCTATGCTAACAGCTTGGGTGGACCCCAAGTTGGGTGGGACAGAGTCCCTGGGGATCTCCAAGTAGAGCAAACAATGTTAGCCCAGTTGATGGAGTCTTAGATATGGCACTGGCCTGCTCGCTCTGTGGCTCTGTGAGGGGAAGAAAAGGGACAGTGGCCTCTGCCTGCCCCTCCGTCTGGAAGAAAGCTGTTCCCCAGCTGTAGCCCTGATGCCAGACACTTCATTCCTTCCCTGTATGCCACTTGTCCCCTATAAGCTGCTACTCTGGTCCTAGAGCTCAGAGGGTGTGAGTCAGTGTAAGTGTGGGTTCTTTAAGAGGAACTGCTTGGGACTCCAGAAGTTTCTTTCTCCGACTTAGTCCCTGCTGGTTTTTGCAGCCAGAATTTATGGGGCTTATCTTCCTGGCACTGGAACCCTGGGCTGGGAGCCCTCGTATGGGCGCTGGGACTCCTTGCTCCCAAGATATTCCTCCTGAATTTTTATCCACCACAGGTGGGTATGGGGCCAGTCTGTTCAGCGTGTCTGCAGCTCCTGCAGTCTGGATGGATGTGGTTTCTTTAATGCCATAGTTGTCAGACTTCCATTCAACTCGATGTCTAACTGTTTTGAGTGATGGATGTTCTATAATTTAGTTGTAATTGTGATGTTGCTGTGTGAGGAAGCAAGCTTTGTTTACCTGTGCTACCATTTTGACCGGAAATCCCGAATCCTTTTCAAAAGTCATGAAGCATCACCTCCTGATTTATCTTCAGTGTCAATCCAGATTTCAGGTCAGATCCTTAAGTGTTTAAAATGCATCCACTCCAGGGCTGGATCTGTGCTAGAGGTTGCGGTAGGGAGATGCCTGATCTCTCCCCTCAAAGAGCTTGCATGCTTGCTCAAAAATCTCTTGATGTTTTTCTTCTCTGTAGTTCTCAATAATGCTGTAGCTATTAATTTATTGTTCACTCAACAATAATTATTGAGTCATTATTATGTATCAGATACTAAGCTGGGAAGTAGATATTGGTTGGAGAGGCGGACTACAGGGATACAAAATAAGAAGGTAGTTCTGAGTCTTGAGGCACTCACTGTGTAGTGTGATAGACACACTGTACTCAAATAATTAAGTTGCATTGTGATACGTTTTAGAATGGCTTACGTTAGGAGATAACATTTGAGGGAATCTTGAAGAAAAGTTGCCAGGAAAAAGAGGAAGAATCTCTACACAGAATCAAATGTCTGATGTTATGGATGCATGCTATGTTTGGGAACTAATAAATAGTTCATATGAATGAAGCAAAGATTTGGGGATAGAAAGCATATAAGTACCTGGCAAGTTAGGTTTTCCTCTCCCTTTTCAGATAGCACTTCGTCTGTAAAAGTAGAAAAGGCTTATTTTTTCTCCTGCTACCCATAACGGTTAGGGTTTTTTTGTTTGTTTTGTTTTTTGTTTTTATTTTCCTAGCCTTCAGCCTAATTTGTATTGATATACCTTTATTTCTGTTAAGGCCCCCAGTGGGTAGGGAGTCATAAGGATCCCTTATTCATATTTGTTTCTTTCAACATGTTAAGTATTACATTTTGCTTATGGTAGGCTTTCAATATTTGTCAAATACTAATTTTTAAATTCTTGGTATTTGGTATGATCATGATGCTTGAAAGAATTCCTAACACATATAGTCTTCTTAGCTTAATTCTCTCACTTATAATTTTCAGTGTGATCCTGTGATGTTAAGTATTTTAATATTCTCATTTTTTTATGAGAAAAGAAAGCTACTCTCTCAAAACCAGAAGTAGAAAGTCGTAGGCATATTATTAGAAGCTCATTTTTCTGGCTTTTATATGTTTTATATTTATGAATTAGCATATATGTATGTATATAGGTGTGTGTCTACATCTGTCAATACACATATATGTGAGGAAAATACAGAACTAGAACATATTAAATAAATATTTATTATCTAAAATGGGTTATAATTGATTAAGAATTGTGTTGTTTCCTTTGTGTTGAAGTCTTGGGTGATGATAGCTTTTATTAACATTTTGAATGTCCTCATTTTGTCCAGAATAACCATTTATCTCAATATTTATATAAACAGTAAAATTGTATAATTGCTACTCATTGGAAAGATTTTAATTTCAGATCAGATAAATACATTCAATAAAGTGGTATATCTGTGTAAAATGTATATTATTTAAATTTTCACTATGACAGATTATGAAAAATGCTTTTTTCTGGGACTATGCTGCTTTGAATTGGTTGTTCTTTAACAAAATATTTTTAGGCTTTAACATAGTAGCTAAATGATCAGTGACTATCCTAAACTTTGAAAAGGAGACAGGTAGGCCCATATTTTGATAAAAGATTCAGATTGTGTGCTTTTCTGTATGTTTTCTTAACAAATTTGCTAACAGCTTTCAGTAACATTTCCAAATGATTTTTTCCATTTGTAGACAGAGGAATATTTTTTTAATGATGTAGACTTTTTTTCCTTTTTGTTTTTGGTACTTTAAAAAATGATAACTAATTCACCCATACTACATGCCATTATTAACCATTAGTAATAGTTGCAGTACCTATACAATCTATATTATTCATGTTTTCTTTATAAAACCGCAGACTGTTGTCTGTCATGAAACAAATCTGGGTTATACTAGAAAAGATAAGTTGTCAGATAAGAGTTTTAAAGTTTCTCTTCTTCAATTGACTGTGTTAAGCTTTAAATCAATGTCTGGCTCTTAATTTTAGTAAAATGGCATGACACACTATATCCATGGAGAGCTTTTGACAAAACTTGTCAGAATTTTTTTAATGATGTGCGGTTTACTCAGGTGGCTTCAGTCTCCCTTTAGTCAAACCGTGTTTCCGGGCCGGTGCCAGAGCACAGAGCAATGTTGTTGCTGTGAACGCGTCTTCTGCAGCTGATCTCCTGTTCCCTTTCTGTGTTGATACTTTTCTTTCTTAAACTTTGTCACTCAGAATATCTTTAATGCTAGCCAAGGAGTCAGGGATTTGGACGTATTTTCATGGACTTCCAAAGCTTTTTTCCCCCAGGTGAGTTAACTGTAAGGAACAGTAATACATTATCGAGGTATTTCAGCATGTATAACAAATTTACATTATATCCTTTGAAGTCTTTGCTTAAAATTAATACTTTTTTTTTACCAAAAATGATCTATGCAAAGTACTGCAGTTGAGTTTCCCCTGTAATCCTGTTCCCTCTGCTTCTCCCAAAGAATGTGTCATTAATTTAAGTTAAACTTTTACCTGACTTCACATTTGATATGTTTAGTTTTATGACTAGCTTCTCCCGCAGTTCCATCCAACTCTAGCTTTTTCAGAACTAGCTTATTTAGGGGGGAGAGTCTTGGCCCCATGGCTCTTCTCTTTTTTGCTGTGCTTGCACAGTGCCATTTTGAATGTGCATCTGAGAGTGGGGAGGGAATACAGTTCATATGCTGCTGCCAGGTCTCGCATTCCCGTACTGAATAAAACATGTATTTTAGCATTGCTTGAGAGTAAAAGGCACAGTTCTGACTTTATGTCTATTCCTTCTTTTTATACTGCTTTGTGTTAAAAAATTGTGTAGACTTATTTTACATTTATTTATACAGTTTATTTAATTATTCAATTAAATATTTTAATAACAGTTCTCATATATTGCTTTCAGTGAGTAACTTTCAATTAATAGTTTTGCCAACACATATCTCATTGTTACTGTGAATGATCAAAAGTTGGAAATACCGTTGTACTTAATTAAATGCTCCAGGTGTATTATTAAATATCAATGCGATTATTTTTCTCTAAATCCATTATTTGCTTGTGAGTTTTTGATGTCATACCATGTAATTATTTTTAACTTTCAGTTGTAATAAAGACTAACCTGCCTCTTCCAACTTTGAAATATCATGACGTATTTACTAAAATTGATCATACACAGGTAGACATTTTAAATGTTTACTGAAAGCCTTGTAAGTGTAGTCACAGAATTTAAACTTCAGACCCTGCTGCACATTTCTGAGTGCTCTTGCACCCGCATTGTGCGCGTGTCAGTTTTGGCAGGTACACATGCACAAGTGTATAAAGTGGACATTTTAACGTTGTTTTAGATTGTAATCTAGCCTCAGTTTTTCAAGTATTTAAAATTCTCATTTCCATTAAATTACCAATATATAGCTAAAGAATTTTGGATAAGTATGGTATGATAATTATAGTAAATGTAAGTAAATATTGCCTATGTGCATATATATAACTAAAAATTGATGATTATTGATCAAACAATGACATTTACAAAGTACATGATGGTTACTAATGGCTCTGAAATTTTCCCTGTCCAACTATATATTGAATTAAAGACACAAGTACACAGAATTCTTGAATCCACATTTTTTTAACCTCAGGATTTTATTTTTTATTTTCTACTACACACACCTCTTACACGAGACAATTTATAGGGATAGAGCTACTCAGTAATGTTTTATCTTGTATAACACGTTACTTTTTTTCGTTTTTATTCTAACATTACGAAGTAGTAATCATCTTTTACTGAATTTCAGTATGGAGCAGTTTGTAGTGTGTATATATTACTATATTTAAGATTGCCATTTAAATCTGTTCTAAAGGAGTAATAATGAAAATGGAAACCCCCTAGTGTGGAACTTTGATTTACGCTTAGTTGGGAAGAAGAACAAATATGGGAAGGTTGTTATTCCTCTTCATTGCATTTACATAGAAAACACTTTCATCACAGCATTCAGAAAATTTAGGGCATGTTCTTTTCTTTCATCATGGAAGTGACTCTCTTATATCCAAATGCATTATATTGATGTAAAAATGTCTCTTTAGTGTTAATCTCTCTTTTCTACTAAAAATCTAATCATCTTTTTCTGTTAATAGCTTTAGTATATCACTGTTTAAAAATAGCCAGCAAATCTAGCAAGACATCTTTATTTGTACTATATTAAGAAAGCATTAGTTGTTAAAACGTTAAAAACATTATTATATCACGTATAACTAGTAAATAATAAGATGTATCTATATTTTATAAGTCTCCAGAGCCTTAACACCTATTTTCTCTATTTGTAAATAATTATTACAGACAAAAAATGTAAGGAAATGAAGATTTAGGCTTTTCAATCTATGTCAACACACAGTAATGCAGTAATAATGATTCATAGTTATTCAGTTGTTGTTCACATAGTAAATTTGTTTCTCCTGTTAAATTTTTCATTAAAAGATAAAAGGAAAATCAAGTACCATATTCCTCAAATTTTTATGGACAAAACTCTGGGGTTCAGTTGCTGTCCTGTTTTATTTTCTTCTCTTCAACTTTATATTAATTATTATTCAGCATTGAAAAACGGAATGACTAATGGTGGTATTGACTACTACTTTAGTTATCTTTACATGTGTGTTCTCTTTCTTAATTGACAGTATTATAGAACTGTTGTAAAGTTATTAATAGGAAGATGTTGAAAGTGATAATAGATTGTATTTTGTTTATTTTTTTTCCTATTCAAATTTTCAGGAACCTAAAACTAATACTGATGAATTTTTCAAAGACATAAACTCCTGCTGCCCACAGGAAGCAACAATGCAAGAACAAGATATGCCATTCTTGCGAGGAGGTCCAGGAATGTACAAGGTAGTGAAGACAGGACCTTCCGGCCACAACATCAGAAGCTGCCCTAACCTTAGAGGTATCCCAATTGGAATGTTAGTTCTGGGAAACAAAGTCAAAGCAGTGGGAGAGGTATGGATTCTTGTAGCTTCATGACTTCTAAGATACTCGTTTTTAATATAATATAACCAAAGCATCTTTTTCTTCCAAAGGTTGCCATTTTCATTCAGGTTTTTAAATGCTAGTGTTCTTTATCTTTATTTGTATTGAAAATACTAATGTAATTTTTCTGTGCTTCTTTTCTAATACCTTTATTCTCATAATTATCCTTGTGAAAAATGATTTATTAACAAAATGATACGTATACATAAATGTTTTGTATTTGCACACATATTTTTATTGTTATAAATGTACTATACTGTCACGGATTAACAGCACTTTTGAATGTTTGCTATGGCTCTGTCCAGGGAGCTCAGTCGATTCAAGCGTCGTCCAGATGCGGGTTTGATCCCTGGCCAGGGCACATACAAGAATCAACTGCTGAATGCATAAATAAGTGGAACAAGAAATTGGTGTTTCTCTCTCTTTCTCTCTCTCTCTCTCTCTCTCTTCTTTCCTCTTTCCCCCTTCCCTCTCTCTCTCTCTAAGATCAATTAATTTTTTAAAAATTAATATTTGCTGTGGATCAATATAGAGATGTGATAAATACACAGGGTTTCTTTTCTTTGTTCCTTTTCACGTGTCTCACTGAAGTCCTGAGCAAATACAATTACTCTCATCAGCTGTGGCATTTGTCTCAGCCGATGAGCTTGAAGATGTAGTGTGTCATGCTATTTCTCAGTGTCAGTGTCATTTTCAAGTTGCATTACAGGCACCACCAACAGAAATTAAAAAGCATCTTGTGTTATGACATTTTAGGTATCTAAAGAAAGAGCCATGTGTTTTGGGGTAACATTTAAAATTATTTAGGGATTATCCTTGGGCCTTAAAAATTATTATTTTAACTCAAGTCATAAATAAGCAGTACTTCCCACAACTTTTTATTGATTTCTGTCTTAGGCTGTGGTCCTAATTTCTGAAACTAATTTTATGGTAGATATTTATTGGAATGATTATACTATTCAAACTCTTAAACTTTTTGCTCATTTTCAGCCTGATTGCCCTTAAAGAATCAAGCCAATCAATCATACTTTTTGTTATGTACTAGGTAACCAATTCTGAAGGTACATGGGTGCAGCTGGATAAGAACAGCATGGTAGAGTTCTGTGAGAGCGATGAAGGAGAGGCGTGGTCCTTAGCTAGAGACAGAGGCGGAAACCAGTACCTCCGACATGAAGATGGCAAGTTGGCTTAAATTTGTGATTTATTCCTATTAACCTTTGAAATGCTGAAGTTTAAAGCATATTGTATTTCTTTTGTCACAAGTAGCTTATTGTGTGTTTACTTTTTAAGTAAAAGCAAAACTAAGTTAAAAAAATTCTTGCAGTTGTTTACATTTGGCTACTAAATGAATGCACATCAAAGAAGAGAATTAAAAGAAAACGTGGAACATATAAATCCATCTTTGTAAGACAGGCTACTTATTAATGGGAATTTGTGTGATTATTCTTCTGTAGCAGTCCAGGCCTGAATGTTTCACCCTTTCTACCACTAAATGGAAGTTTGGTTTTCAAGCCTCCCATCACAGTACTTCTCCCAGGCAATTTTATTCGATTAAATTTTGTATCGGGAAAGAAGAATAAATGCAAACTATCTTTTGGGCATTTTCTATTTTGTCATCAGGGTTTCAACTTGAAACTTCATTTTACTTTTTCATCAGTGCTCTAATTTAATAAAAGATTTTCCATTTTGTCCACCTCTCTCCTTCTCCTGGTAGCAATAATTTGCTCATCAAAATTCAGACCACATCATCACTTGAGTGAAGATGTATTTAACTGATCCTGACAGAGACTTAAGAATTCCCTCAGTGTTCTGAAAGAACTGTATTTACCACTAGAACAAAACTGATATTATATTGAAGTTAATTTTTATTTCTTTATACCCACATTGTGAGTCCCTTATGGACAGGCACAGGGTTTATTTTTTAAGATTTTATTTATTTATTTTTAGAGAGAGGAGAAGAGAGAAAAGGAAATGTTAATCAATTGCCTCTTGTATTCACCCCAGCCTGGGACCGAACCTGTAACCCAGGCACGTGCCCTGACTGGGGATTAAACCAGTGACATTTTGATTTTTGAGACAAGTTTGCGGGACAGTGCCTGCAAGTGAGCTACACTGGTCAGGGTGAGGCATGGGTTTTTTATCTTTGTATTCCTGGTTCTGAAATAATTTTTGCACATACTACTTTACTTGCTCACTAAGTTTTATAACTGCAAGTTAAGTTATAGTACAAAAGTATTAGTAACGACATCAAAATAAATAGGTAAATCAAGCTTAGACTTTTCTACCAAATCCCAAAATTATAGCATAATGTCAGATAAACAAAAGGACATGCTTCTTTATTCCAAAAAGAATAAACTTAAAATATTCATTATCCAAGAGGTAATAAGGCCAAAAGCATAAATAGATTAAAAAAACTTTTGAAACCTGCTTGAATGACAGAGTACATTTAAAAATACCTATTAACATTATACAGAAAACATTCCCCCTTGTTTTCCCACAATAAGTACAGGGTAAATGAAGTCAGTCAGGCTCCGTCGCCGGGATGTCTGGGCAACTAAGAGAAACAGTACTCCGGCAGCCTTGAGAAACTGGAAATCCGTTCGAGTTTACCCTGCAGGTTTGAATCCACCATTGTGTTGCAGCATTGTGTTGCAGCCTCTCAAGGCCAGGCAGGTTCCTGCAGGATTCGGGCAGACGGAAGAAATTCGTGGAGCTGTGGGATGCCTGACATGCCTTTATTCAAGGGCCATCCACACACACCGCAAGCCGTCTGTCGCACTGGCGGAGACTCCCAAGTCCCTTACATACTAAATGCACACAAAGCAGACGGGGCGCCAAGATATTGCATAACAAAAGGTGATTCTGCGCATGCGGACCCATTCTCCAGGCCGTGGGAGTGACGTGCGGGTGAGGGAGCCTGACTGGCTTCATTTACCCTACAGTAAGCCTTTGAGATAGGTTATATTATTTATCTTCATTTTACTGTTAAGGAAACTAAAGCTCATAGAATTTAAAACGACTTACCTGTGGTTATACAACTGAATACAAGGCAGATGTAAGACTGTAGCCAGAATCTTTGTTTATATTCCGAAATCTGTGCTCACTGCACCGTTCTGCACTGCATCAGTAATTCACTGAACGCAGTTTTAGAGCCTGCTCCCTTCCTTGTCCTTACAGATAAGTTCTTCTCAGTCAGAGATAATGTTATAAAATAATGTTGAGATGGTAGAATTATTCATTATGTTTTGAAAAAGAAAGACCTCATTTGATGTAAATCAGACATTTTACAAAACAATCTATTTACAATATATTTCTACATATTATAACATTTACTACATATTCATAAATTCTTCAACAGTTTCATTTTATAGGGATAATTAGATATAAATGAAAATACCTAAAGTAAGATCAGCTTAATATAAGACATAGTTAAATAATATGAGAATGGCGTAGGTGACTATCAAAGTGTTTTTCTAGCTTAATGGTCATTTTACCTGGCACTACAGGATAGTGTGTACGAGTGGACGCTCGAGCCGGACTGCCAGGGTGCAAATGTCAGCTCTGCGACTTTTCAGTTATGTGACCTTGGCCAGTTTACCCACTGTCTCTGGGCCTCAGTTTTCTCATGTACAAAATGAGGATACCTTATAAATTCTATATGATGGGCAAATGAACAAATAACAATCACATTATAATCCTTTACTTAGCTATAATGTGTCTTAATTTTTTAACATAGAAGCTGGAGTGAAAAGGAAAGAAATGATAAAACATTAGTGCTTGAAAAAAGGAGAAAGGGCTCATGGACAGCAAACAGTATGGTGATTGCAAGGAGGAGGGGGTGTAAGGGGTCTAAATGGTAATGGAAAAAATACAATAAAAATTTTTTTAAAAAGAAGTTAGTGCTTTGAAATCACTAAAATTAATTACTACAGTATCCAGATAGTCTGCTCATTGGTATTAAAATGTAACTATTTAATATGGAACTAAGAGGACTTGGCACTATAGTAATTTATTTATATAAAGTAGTATGAGTAAAACAAAATACTCTTTTACAAAGTTTTCCTCTTTGTAAAAATTCTTTATTAGCATTTGGTGTTCATAAATACAACTCATATGCAAAGCTTCTACTTGGTCAAAACAGACCACTTGGTGCTAGACCATTCCAAGTCTAGAGGGTGAGAGGGATGCTATCTTTTCCATTCAGATGACTGTTCCTGAGTATTTTCCAGAACAAACATTCTGCTGCTGAAATATCTTTCACTGAAGACCATTGCCTAAGGGAAGTGCTGTGATCGGTTTATTGAAAAAGTCTAGGCATGCTGGTAAGGGATAGATTGTACGTCACCTACAGGTGCAGCAGAATTCTGATTTTACAGGTGGGAGAAAGCACTCCACCATATTCTTCTAGTGTTATTTTCTTTTTACAGAAGTACTTTTTTCTCCCTTTTACATTTCATATAGTCGTTTGTATTTTGCCTTTTTAAACTGGCATTATATGACTATTTAATTACGGTATTAGTATTTTTTAGTATTATATCAGATAGGATTTTATAGCCACTTGATTATTAATAGAGGATTAACTTAGTTTGCCAGTTTTATTTTTGCATTGTTCCCATAAAATGTTTGCCATTTCTTTCTTGAACTAAGAATTCTGATACATTTGTTGTCTTCAGGATGCATTAGTAGGTCTGACTTCATGACCTGGTTTATCATCTTTTTATTTAGGGAAAATATTCTTATATAATAAGAAGAAATAAGTTAAAAGTTAAATTTTCCATAATTTTCACATTCAAAGTTTAAAATATTTTACAAATCAAAATTCCTGTGGGTACCATACACTTAGATATTTTGGAGACTTTTTTCCTATTTGAATACTAATATACAAAATATTTTGATTTCTGGTTTATAGGGTCTCCAGTTTTGTTTTGTAAAATGCCCTTGTATAAATTTGTTACAAATATGAGTTTCTGGCCCAGAAATAATAGTATACATTCAGTGATGTATTTCTACTGCAGTAAAAGTAAATTGTTCCCTAAGAGAATATCTTTTTCTGAATTTCACTGGTTATTTGATAAATGAATGCAAAGATTTGTCATGTACTTTGTCAGTGTCAGTGACCTAACTGGTAAAGTTATTACCAAATCTAAATACCTAACCATCATAAAATCTTTCTGGCAATTTTCTCTTTGTTCTTTGAATGTGGGATAACAGGTAAGAAACCTATTTTATAGTTGTGCCTTTTTTTGTAGAACAAGTTCTTCTGGATCAGAATTCTCAAACTCCTCCTCCAAGCCCTTTCTCAGTGCAAGCTTTTAATAAAGGGGCAAGTTGCAGTGCCCAAGGATTTGATTATGGACTTGGAAATAATAAAGGTAGGTGTTTATAAGTAGACTTTTACATGCCTAATTTTAATATTTTTATTACCTTCTTTCCTACCCATTTTAATTACTATTTACCCACAAAACTTTATTACAATTTGTTCCTAGAAAACTTATGATCAAATTGTTTACAAAAATTTCTTTAATACTATTGTTTTTGTCAGTTTTAGCTCATTTATAGTTGTTTACATATTTGTTCCTATTTTAAAGACACTCATTTTGAATTTACATCATAAAGATTCTGTGTCACTATATCTAGTAAAAGAACTATTTTCTTTTGTCCACGTATATTAGGAGTAATGTTAATAAACAAAACAGAACTTCCCAAAGTGACCCATTTAAAATCAATTTTAAGTAATATTTTAAGTAATATTGGACATCAGCTACATTAAATTTTGGGGATTTTGAATGTCTAATTGAGTTATCTTAGTTAATTTAGAATTACATGACATGATATCTTTGGATTTGGTATGTATAATGAAGCTGAAAGAAATCCTAAGCCATATGGATATAAAATATATGCAGCTTTTTGGCTGCATTAATGGAAGAAACTAGCATCATGGACACTTGAAGCAGTAGTTATTTTGAAATAATTTATACCTGAATTTCATCCAGAATTTCATTTGAGTGTAAATTCAGACACATTCACGTTCTTTGCTATGATCCTGACGCTTTCGAAATCAGCCATGTTGTCAGCAGATAGCATGCAGTTGGACGATAGGTTAGAGGGAGAAAATCGCTTTCATGGAAATAATTTTAAGTGTTATTTAAACTAATACAGAGGATTTGATTTCAAGAAATAGATACAGTGTCATTTTACCTGATTTGCAGTGCAAGTGAAATAATGAAATAGCCTACAGAAAGCAAAATTACATCAACATAGAGGAAGTACCCAATTTAAAATAAAACCACCTCATTTGATAGTACTTTTCACAGAAAGTTTTTACGAAGGAAGCCTAACCACAAGACCCCCTTTTGGCTCTCCCTGCTCTGTTGTGCGGGTGTCTCCCACAGGTGTGCTTGCTCGCTTCCGATTGCTCAGGTTTCAGCTACGTTAGCTGAGTCCTCACACTTACATAGGGCACATGCTTGGTATTGTTTCCTTCATGTTCCTTTCTACCATTGTCAATCCTTAACATCTCGGTGCTCACTTACCACTACTATGCTTCGATAGTAATCTGTTTTAAAGCCATGTTTAATTCAAATTGTATGTTTTCAATCTCTAAAATGTCTAAATTGTACTGGTGGCTATCACTTTAAATCAGTATATAAAATATAATTTATGAAAACATCATAAAAATCAACTTTTAAGAGATGCAAACATTGCTGACATGTGTTATTAACTAGAAATAATGATATATTACTTTTTAAAAGTGGGATTTTGCTAATATTGCTCAAAAATAACATGTACTTGCTTATACACTTTTTAAATATTTAGATGAAGCAAAGAAATGCTAAGAAACTTTTATCTGACTATATCTAACATTTATTTATTACCTTTAACAATAGTTCCCATTTTATTTAACTCTCTATACTGTTTAAGGAATTATGTTTCATAAAAATTTTTTCTCTTCAAACAATTTTATAAAATTACTTATAATCTCCAGATTTCTTTTTGTAACCTACAGCATTAATTTTTTAAAAATAAAGATGTATAACTTGTGTGTACAGTTCTTTCTATGTAAATCTATTTCTGTTGGTACTTCATATGAGATTTTTTTCTCTTCAGCATCATTTAAACTATACCCTTATAAATAAGCAGCTATCATCTATCCAGTTATATTATTTCATATTTTAAAAAATGTTTTTCTGTTAATGTCTTTTGTATTTAATCTTAAGGGAAAGTGTCGGAATTCATATTTGAGATACTATTCAAGTTAGGTAGCTCATATTCCTTTTTATCTTATTGTCTTATAGATTTTTATATTATCCATAAAAGCAAAAGGGTCCACGCTTTTAAAAATGAATAATTACTTTGGCAGTAATAATTTTAAAAAAGAAAGTATTAACTCATAACTGTAATGTAAAGATATTACTAAGTTAATAACATATACTTTGCCTCCCTTGAGTGCTGCATTTTTCAAAACTCATCTTACCTGCTTATTTTCTGCATGAAGTGTACTGTATAGGAGGCAGGGTGTTATTAGTCATCGTCAGATACCATGTAGAAGACATTTACTAGATCTTCATTTATACTTACATGATATTCAATCAACATATCATAGATTCTTCCTAGACTGTGTGTTCTCCTGTGCTCTTGCTAGATGTTGTATGTGAATTTAAATCGATTTGGGCTGTTTTAATAGATTTCGTGGGTGCTTCTGTTACTAAAACAACATGCAACTTTTGGTCCCTAATTTGAGGTTAATGATCACCAACTTCCACGCATTTCTGAATTGGCATAGTTTTATTTAGTGTTTAACTTTATCTGAATGTCATGAAGCACCATTTACTTTGCCATTTTGGATGTTAATTAATAACAAGTTGTAGTTTTGACTGTTTTGCCCACTGCAGGTGACCAACTGAGTGCCATATTGAATTCAATTCAGTCACGACCCAATCTCCCAGCTCCTTCCATCTTTGATCAAGCTGCAAAACCTCCCTCTTCCCTAGTCCACAGCCCATTTGTGTTCGGACAGCCCCTTTCCTTCCAGCAGCCTCAGCTTCAGAGTAAGTCTGTCAGTCTTACCTGCCTCATCAAGCCATTTCTGAAGCTTTGTTCTGAGTTTTATCAATTACTAATTATTTATCTACTCACCAGAGTGGTTTATTTAATGAGGATGTTATCCCTTCCCACATTTTTGAAGCATTTCAGCTATTCTGAGCTAAGATATTCTGCAGCTAAAACATTTGTTTTTAATCACACTTTTTTAAGTGTGAGTATTTATTAAAATATGACTATTATGCTATCTATTCTAATTCCTGTATTAGCAAATATATACTATAAAACATGTTCGGAAGAACATATTTAACTTTAAATTTTCTTTTATAATGCGCATGACTATGCTAAGCACCAGTTATAGGGATACCTTTCGTTGTTTCATGTTGGATTTTTGTTATTTAGAGATGCCCCAAGATAATAAACCTATTTCAGTACATCTATTTTAGTAGGCGAAAGAGAAACTGTACTGGGTAGATGTGTTTCTTTTAAGTGAATTTGATATTTATAAAATATATAGCAACTTAGGCTTCCAAATTTTCTCAAACTGTTCTTTCTTCTTTTGCTTTTTTTATTATTATATTTTGCTGTTGCTTTTTGTTTTTAATATATTACATTGATTATTTGATTCCAGTTCTGCCTCCTAGGATTGCTCTAGCCCTTCATCCATGATAGTCTCTCTCACCACTATGGAAAATAGACCCAAAGAAATGACACCTAGCTGAGTGGTCTTTTTTCTTAATGACCTCCTGATGCTTCCAGATAAACTTCTCTAAGTTCCTTAAAATATGACATTATGTTCTCCTTGGCCTTCAGTTCACATGTTGGCTATACAATATGCAAATACACTCACTGAGTGAGATAGTTTATGAAAGTCTTAGCTGACACTTCCATTATTTGGATTCAAATACATGACCTCTTTGCTTTAATAAAGTACATTTACACTGAGGTCTAAATTATTTTTTACAAAATTACTTTGATAGCTGTTTTTAGGATTACTTAAGCTAATGCTAGCTAGTTTTGATTTTATTAGGAACCAGGGTAGTATATAGTTAGCAAATGATGTTATTCACTATAATATAGTTGTCTACCTTAGGTAAAGAGTATACAAGAGTATAAACTTTTCTAGATTTGTACTATATTTTAGTCAAGTTCAATTAATAAAGCTAATTAAGTTAGAAATATAGCCCTGGCTGGTGTAGCTCAGTGGATTGAGCGCGGGCTGGGAACCAGAGGGTCCCGGTTCCATTCCCCGACGGGGCACATGCCTGGGTTGCGGGCTGGGTCCCCAGTGAGGACCATGTGAGAGACAACCATACATTGCTGTTTCTCTCCCTCTCTGTCTACCTCCCTTCCCCTCTGTCTAAAATAAATAAATAAAATCTTAAAAAAAAAAGAAATATAAATAGTATGAATTTAGCTAATCATCTCTATTCATATATGATACTCATTTGAATGTCTCTTAAAAGAAGAACTTTGAGGAAATACAATAGTGTAATGTATGTGAAATAGTTTTTTTCCCTTCCTTAGTAAGCATTATAGAAGAATAAAAGAGAAGTAAATACTTAGTTTATTCATTTTATGAAGCAGCAGACTTTTTATATTTAGGTGAATTCAGATTGAAGGAAGTTTTAAAGACAAGGCCAAGGAAAAAATGAAAAGGAAAATAAATCATAATCAGTTAGAAAATGTATATATAAAAGTTTTAAACAAAAATTACTCTGTTAATGTCATAGTGGCAGCAGACAAGAGAGCTAAGGAATAGGACCTTTTTGTTCTGTCTAAAGGATCATTGTAAGTCTTCTCAGAAACAAGTGTAATTACTTTTTATTTTACAAAAGTATTTAATGAAGTATTTCTAAATGAAATAGAAGACTATAATACATCAGATCTGTCTCTTTGAAAGGATCGTAGGTTCCTGGCTGGCGTGTCAGTATAATTTGATTCATGTTGTGTCTGAGTGTTCTCAGCACCACCACTTTCTTTACCACCGTCTGGGGACGAATGTGAAAACGTGGCCTGGAAATGTCCCATTTACCAGTTTTCTGAATCATTACTTACCTGTGCAGCAACAACAGGGATTACTTCGGTCTCTTTGCAAGTCTCTTATTCTCAGCAGAGTTATCACTGAAGTTTGACTTCCAAATTCCAGAAACCAGAAGTCTTAATCTTCAGCATAACTTAAAAAAAGCTATGGAATCTAAAAATAGCTTTAATATTTTGGAAATGAATTAGAATTGTATTGATCCTATCTGATTAGGAAAATTAAATGTGGCAGAGTGCTCGTTGCTAAGGCTGCCTAAGTTATCCTTCTCTGAACTTCGCTGACATCCATTCCATCAGCATTTTATCTTGCTTTAGAAGGGGGACTATGCGTACTCCCTTTTTTAATTAGTAAAAGGAGAATCATTTTTGTTTTATACTTCTGTGATGCTAAAATAAAACATGTATAGAGGACCATAATGTTAATTTTTGCTTATATTTATCATCACTACCATGTACTAAGTATGGTACTTAGCATTCTAATACATCTCCCTTTGAGATAATGACTCCATTTTACCAGTAAGGAAACAGGCCTAAAGAAGATAAATTATTTGCTGTAGAAACACTTATAATAAGATGTAGGTCCACACATGAGGCCAGTTCTACTAACTACAAGGGCCATGTTTTAAATATTCAGTTTTGCCTACTGTTAAATAATATAAAATTATAAATTCTGCTTACATTTAGTTCTAGGTTCTAGTGTAATAGTTTTACCGGTATTGGTTATTTTTCCCTTTATAGTTTAATTTTAAGAATATAGCTCGGCATGAATGGAAAAAATTTCCTAAGTGTCACAACTCAAGTTCCCAGCTAGGTAAGTGAGCTCTGCAGAGACACACAGACACTGCCCTTCCTGTCAACCCGATCTTTCCCTGAGCACTGTTACCAGTAGTTTTTTAGAACTTTTTTCCCTGGAGCGTAATTTTTTCACTAATCTCTGGAATTTGAAATAACATGGTTAAATTAATTTGATTTTTAATTAGTGGAATTATTTTATTATAAATATACACATACCTATATATACATACAAGTTATTTCACCAGTTATTCTAGTGAAATAGAATAATTACAGATGTGAAAGTTACAAGTTTTCCTTGTCTTACCATGTATATATGTACAAGGAATGAGAGAAAAATGTATATTCTATAATTTACTTATTTCAAAATTATGTATGTAGTTTTCAGACTTAGTAAGCAATTAGGCAATAAGCTTCTAGTGGACTGAGGAGGAGAATAACTGTGCCTACTCCTTAAGATTTACTGTGCAGGGAAAGGCAAAGCATAAAATGAAACCAAGAGAGAGGATGTGAGATTTTTGGAGAGGTTTTTATTTTCTTTGTTTTGTAATGAGAAAAAAAATTCAGGTTGTTTTCTAAGGAAAATGATCCATTAGGGAGAGGAAAGTTGGTGATACAGGAGACAGAAGAAACTTGCTAGGACAATATTCTTGCATAGGAACGAGAATGAAATCTAGCGCAAGTGGGAAGGTCGGCTAAGGAGGAGTATAGCTTATCTATCATAACCGGAGAGAAAGAAGAAGGTATAGTATTAGAGTGTTCCCCTTTTGTTTATTTGTTTGTTTGTTTCTCAGTAAAATAGGAAGCCATCAGCGTCCCAGAGTTAGCATGTGGAGAATGTGTTGGTAGTTGAGGAAAGAAGAGAAGCATGAACTGTAATAGCTGACACATCCCAAACATTTACCATGTAACAGACAGCATTCTAACTACCTCATATGGATCAGCTTATTCGATCAGCTAGAGAACAAGCTTCAGTTGAGATACGTCATTCCTTTGTAGTTTATAGTGTTAGTACCCTAGTGGCAGCATCTTACACTAGAGACAGTGGGGCCATCATGAAGGGTCTTACAGGCCATGCTTAGTAGATTAGATGAATCCTCTAAGTATAGGGAATCAAGTGGAGGGGGCAGGTTTAAAGATCATCAGAACTTTAAACTAAAGGAGTGATAGGATCAGTGTTACAGTTGTGAAAGAACTGAAAATGTTATGAAAAAGGTCCTGGAGAAACAGCAAACCTTAGAGGTAGGAAGTCCAGAGAAAAGTTGGACAGGACTTTAAACTAAGGTAAGTTACAGTGGGGATGTAGAAGGGACAAGGTGAGAAACCCTTAGGTTGTAAAAGGCACAGGACATGCTGATTACAGTTGTGGGAGCCGGTCTGGAGGGAGTCAGTTTTCTGGCTTTGTTTTAGAAAGAGGAACACAGAATGAAAAGCAGGTTTTAAGGAAAAATGAGTTCATTTGTGTAACTTAGCTCCAGTAAACTATAATATAATTTGAAAATGGAAAACATATTTAGCATCTCCATAACTAACAGAAACATTGCTGACTAATGAGTTATAAATATACCATCAAATTATTCATATATACATTTTTAGTAAAAATGATCATCAGAGCATTTTCATGATTTTGTGATTAACTTAGAAAGCATTTTTTAAGTATTTAAATTCTAGTTTTATAATAGGTCTTCTTTATTTCCTATTCTCTAATACTTCTATATTGTAGTACATTTTATTACTTAGACTTAGCAAAACTAAAACTAAATATTGTTACAGCTTTATTGAGGTTTAAATGTATATATTTTGATGAGTTTGGAAGTACTCATATACCATGGTACCATCACCAAAATCAACTAAATGTTTATCTTTTACTTTAGACATTTTATCTCATCATTTGAGATTGACTTTCTTTTCCCCACTCCCTTTAGTTTATTTAGAAAATATGCCATATTGATATGATGGTATAATTAACTTCTAATGTTCAAGGGGCCTAAGAAGTCATCTAGTTCTCATTTTGGAGATAAGGGAATTCTCAGTGACTGGCCCAAGTTACACAGTTAACTGGCAAATCTAAAACTTGAGTAAGAGAGGCTCTTAACTCACTTTAGTAATTTTTTTTTTTCTTTTACATCTCGGATACCTTACATAAACTGTGAAAATTGGAAAAGCCAAGAGGTCATTTACTCTAATCTTATTTTATACCTTCAGTCCTTTGGCAATATCCCTGATAAACTTTGCCAGATGGGCCATTCACATTATCACAGAGTTGTTCTGGTCGTCTGTTCTCAGTCTGTTAGATAGTATGGAAACAGAAACCCCACTTCCTGCCCCCCCATAACAATAAAAGAATGGAACGATGCCTCTGATTTGTCTGCGCTTAATACTTTTCCCAGGTTTCAGGCAGTGACTGGTACCTGCTTTTTTCTTCTCTCTCCAAACATAAGGATTTTATCCTAAAAGACTTTTAGTTTTGGTTTTAGTTTTAGCTGTCGGTGCTACATAAGTGTTGTATCCTTCTGAAGGCAAGGCATGGTTACAGTTAATAATCTCCTGATCAAAAATGTCTGATTTCCCTGATACGTAGACTTGCAACTAGTAAGCAATTTGTGGAGAACCAGGTTTTTATTGCTGAGAGCATCCCTCGCTCTCTTGTGTCTCAAGTTACTGCTTAAGGAGCAATCTTTAATCTTTTCTTGGAGTTTTTTGAAATTATTCTAAGACCTAGGATATGTACACATGAAATTTTGCTCTGAATATTCCTATTTCATCCATCAAAAACTCTGAAATTATATGCTTTTCCCTAATGTTATATCTGTTACCATATTTATTAAGGACTTGCTATATATTCAGTAATATGTTACATATGTTTTATCCAATTACAAGATAAAGTAATTGTATAAAAGTCTAGAAGTCATTTAGAGACACATGTTTTGGAGGTTATCTATCTTACATATTTTCACTCATCTTTCTTTCTACCTTCATATCATGTGAATTAATACTCTATTTTAGTGAAAAACTTCTTGCTATTTTATCCTTAAGTTGGAAATTTTGGTCTAGCTTTCATTCTTTTATTATTCATTCAGTATATTAACATTTATGTAAATAAGTTTTGGTTTCTATTCCATGTCTTAAGCTCCTTTAGCGTTCACATAATTACACTTTTCTCTCGATAACTTTACTAGGATTCTGGATATATATATTCTGCAGTAGTATTGCATATTTTCAGTGTATATCTTAAGGTTTGCTTTTATTTTTAAAATTGAAAAATATAAATCTTTTAAAAAGTTAACTATATCAAAGTATATTTAAATGAGTAAATTTTATATGAATTAAATGCATAGCAAGGTGTTATCTGCAGTCACAGCTTAATTTCTTAGGCATTTAGCAATAACCTTTTTAGACTTTTACAGAATTTTTCTTCTCACTCTGAATCATACCAGGAATCTAATCTCTCTAGGCTTTGTAACAGTGAAAAAGATTTCAAGGCTATTTTTTTTTTTCTTCAAAACCTTGACCAGGAGTTTGTCCTTAAACCTCTCACATTATAGACTACTAGTGTTGTCCTTGTCGTTTTTCACGTTTGTGTTTATGGATGCTTCCAGTTAAGTTAGACTTTTCATTTCCTGCTCCTGTGTCCTTTTGCTAAACCCACTCTTCACAGATTTTAACAACCAAGGCAAAAGCCTTTATTTTTACATTGGCATTTGGAATTCCCCTTGAACTAACTCTTCCAATCAAAAGCTAACACTCTCCTAACTGATATTTTCAGTGAGAGTTGCAGACTATGTATTTTGAAATTTAAATAGTATAAGAATTCCTTTTGTAGTTGTTAGCACCTTTTGAATTTTATGGACTTTAATAAGAAGGATGCTTAAAAATATTGAAACTTTTTTTTAACTTAGTTGAAGATGCCTTGATAGCTCGTGGCCATGTCTCCATCCACGCCTACCATTCTCTCTTGAACCCACTTCCGGTGTCTTTGCAGTTAGCCTTATCCACAGAAATTGCTACGGTTGGTCTTTGACATTTTCTTTTTTTTTGCTAAATTCATTTGTCAATCCTAAGATCTCATTTTACTTGATTTATCAGCAGTGTTTGACAGAGTTGACCTTTCTTCCTTGAAACTCCTTTGCCTGCTGAATATTACTTACCTCATCAACTGTTCATTTCCAGTCTCTTTTCTACGTCCTCCTGTATTCTGTATTCCTAGGAATGTCCCAGGGCTTTGGTCTCTTCTAGGCCTCACTCCCTAAGTGGTCTTATCCAAGCATGAAACGTTACCCAACATCTGCATGCTTATGACTCCCGAGTTTATCACCACTTGATAAAGTATGTATGTATTTGTCCATTTCTTCACCTGGAGATAAGCGCTGCGAGAGCTGGGACTTTATTTCTGTTTACATTTTGTTCTCAATGACTGAAACAGTATCTGACACATGGTACGTGCTCAGTACCTCACATGGAATAACTTTTTCGTTTAGGAGTAGTTCACCTTTAATCTTGGCCATAATAATGAATCAGTTAATATTACATTTCTGTTTTGAGAAAAGTATATGTTATATTCAATTTTTTATTTAAATAATATTAAGAAAGTTATCTCATTACCTAAGTGTATTTCAGCTCAATTAATTACATTTATTTAATTGCTATGAGTTAAAATTTTAAATAAAATGGAATTTTTTAAGATTTAGAGGGTTTTTTAGTATACTGCTTTTAAAGACTGTTCTTTAAAGGTTCTATTCTTTTTAAAAGAAATTATTTAATTCTAAGTACTTCATTTTCTGCATGGTAAATCATGAATGTGTTTAACATTTTTCAGTGACTTGTGAATTTTCTTTGCTTTGTTTGTGTTGTGAAACTTTATAAACAAAATGTGGTGCCTCGGTAATAGGATCTACAAAATAAACACTAAATATTGGGATTAGTGCTAACATTTTTCACTGAAGATGAACTCAGAAAACTAGTTACCACAAATGTCAACTTGAGCCCATTCTGAGATGCACACTGGAAAAGTCATAGTCATGTGTCCCTGTAGAAACCCAGGGACAGTAGATTAAACTGTAAGTAAATTTGTTTCCCACAGTTTACCCCCCAAAATTTTTTACTTAAAAATTTTTATTTATAAGTAAATCAGGACCAAATCAAAGAAAACCCAGTTTAAGAAGTAGTAGTCTAAAAAGAATGCTCAAATTTGGTTTATCAGAGCTCTGAGCCTTACGTGACTTAAGTTACCACATTTGAAGCTATCGTTATTCATCTAAATTAATTAATATAACATTTGTTTTCAATTTTAATTTTAAAGAAATATAAACTTGTTGAAAATCTAGCTGAATATTAACTTTTAATAACAGTTGTCACGCATATCATTTGAAATGCTTTGTTTCTGCTTGTGTTCTCTGCTAAATTTTTTTCCATTGAATCTGTGCTGCTTCTTTGCCAATGTTTTCCACTGTAGAATCTCCATCTCGCAACCTTGCTTCTCGTGAGCGCATTTACAAAAATTATGGTGTAGCTGGGCCTGCCTCTGCTCTTTCATCTCTGTCTCACAAACTGAAGGGTGGGTATGCGTGCGATCATGGATGGGCCATGCTTAGTGAACATAGGTGGTTTCAGTGAAGAAGTGATAATTCACCTCAGTCATTTTCATCCCATTCCATTTTTTAAGATTAAAGTTTATTCATTTAAATTTTTATATTTGGAGTTAATTTGTGATATATCTGTTCAATATTATAGTGTTTGATTATCCTGATGTGCATGTTGCCTGTATCTATAAGCTAAATATTACTCTTACTTAATTTAAACATGTATGAGGTCTTAAAACAGATAGTGTATAGAAAGAAGTGTCTGCTTTGGGGAGTTGTAAAATTTTCAGAGTAAGATGGTGTATACAGCATGAGGCAAAAGGACGTTTACAGTTGTGAATATGTGAGACAGTTTATTCTTGTATTATTATTTATTAATTATTATGTCATTTTCTGTATGAACAACTGGAAACCTCCTTTTGCCCCACCCTGTATACAAGTCGTGAGGCACCTCGTGATCTATAAGATTATAGTGTCTTATGTGACAGGTTAGTCTCTAAGTCATTTTTCTATTATATAATGCAAAAATCATTTTCCTATTCTAGTGTTTTATGAGAAGTACTTCGATAATTAGGTTAAACTTTTTTTTTAAGTTTAACATAGTTATCCGTTAGTTACCTGTTCTGTCTGGCATGAGTCTTCCTTATAGTTTTTTCTTAGCCACTAAGCTTAAAAATTTTAAACTTAGTAATATTTAAACTATATTGTCAATTGATAAAATTGCAGACAATTTAAAAATATGCTTTTAGTCTTTTAAAATACTATAGATGCCTACTTTAAATAATTTTGTCCAAAGTAATATTTAAACTTAAAATCCTATATTTTAAGAAATTTTGCCAAAAAGTGTTGTAGCAATGACTAATATACTGTATAAGTTTTTCAAGTAATTTTTAATTTTCTTTTTTCTTAGAAATGGATGAACAGTTTTACATTTCATCTTTATATACTTGACAGTGATACTATAGAATATTATAGTATAATAAATAGTCATATAGAAATTAGTCTTATAGAACCTGATCTCCGTGGTGCATGATGTTATGGAACCTGATATAGACTATACATTATGGCATATAAAGTGACAGTAAAGTATTATATTATGGTATATTATAGTACAGTATCATAATAACTTGAGGACTTATATAATTTTGGCATAAAAACAATTATTCAGGTCATTGATGAATGAGTACTTAACCTTAAACATGTTTATGAATTTGTTTGAATGTACTAAATTTCTATCCGGTCCTGTATTTTTTTTTTTTAAGAATTCATTTGAGGTTAGAAAATATTTTGCCTGTTAGCACTTAAACTTCCATATGATAAATACAATCATTAAATTAGTTTAATAATGAATTAGTTAAGTGATGAATGTGAAAGATTATGAGTGATCTAAAGATATTTAACAAAGTATTTGTTTATGTTTATTGATATTTCAAGCAGCCACAACAGGACAATTATTAGTAATATTTACTACATGCCTCAAAACTTTAGAAACCCAAATGAAGAAGATAACATCATTTAGTGTATAGGTATCCCACACACAACAAACTTGATGTTTTCTTTTAAAAATTAGATATGAAATAAATTTTGGAAAAGTAAATTTTTCAAAAATTTAATGATAATTTTACAAATAAATCTTAGGAAGAAATAATTTCACATTATTTGTGTGCCTGGACTCACAACAGGTCACCACTGTCATACACTTAGACTCCAGCTGTCACCCCCTACAGAGCTAAACAGAGTATTCACCACTACTGGAGATACAAAAGTAAGGTGCACAGATGCCCGTGCTCTCTAACCCTTTCTGTGTAACGTTTTCGCTAGCACACGACAAATGGTATTCCTGATACTTGAAAGACTACATCATTCATACAATCACAGAGGAGAGACTTTCTTTATAAGGAATTGAACACCATTAATTTAGAAAGGAAGCCTCTTTTAATTCACAAATTGATCTTTTAGAGAGAAGTGTGTCAGATATAAAAGATTAACTATTTATTTGTCTAGATTCACCATTATATGTGGTTTAGCTTCTGAAATAAATGTGATGATGAAGGCATTGCCAGCTATCAGGTTAACAACAAAAAATTGGTACTCCGTAGTATTACATACTCAGAATTAGTGGCAAGGACTTAGGCTGATGTTTAATTCTACCTAATTCAGTATATTTGTTTATAAAATTGTTCTGTGCTTCCATTACTAGATTGATAAGATAGGTAACAATTTTTTAACCTACTTTTATACAATTTGAAACCACTTATGTATCAGGATTGTAACATCTTTTTATCTTTGCTGACTTAGCATACATATCTGGATTTTTTTTTTTAATGTTGTGGTTTGTTTCACCACTTTTCCTCTGAACTGAACGCAGTCCCTTATAGTGGTTTTATAAAAAAAAACACATATATGATAAATGAAATTTATGACAATAAAGAGTTGCAAAAAACTGAAGAGCATTATATTCAGTAGTTACTTTTATTTATTGAAAGAATGAGTAATTATTCTAAACACTGGTACATTGCAGATAAAATATGCTCTAGGTAGGCTATTTAACGAAGTATTTAAGCCATACTTTGTTATTTCAGAATTACTTAACTTGCAAGCATCTGACCCTTACACACAGTGGTTACTGTCACTTCTGCCCTATGACCTTGGGTGCTATATTGTAAAAAGTCAGTTTTTGGAGAATCTGAAGATTTGGGACTACTAGAAGAATCATTAAGAAAATAGAACTTCATTTACTCATTCAACAAATATTTATTGAGCACTTAACTATATTCCAGAACACATTCTTGACATTACATCAGTGAAAAGTAGTAGACCATAATATCAGCTCTTGTGAACCGTCCATCAGAGGGCAGATTCTCTGTCAACACTGTCTTGAGCTATAGATAGCTAGAGTGTGACTACAAACACATAGGTGCACTAGTACGCACAGGCACACACACACATGCAGGCAACTGAAAAACATTTCCCTGTGTTATTCAAGTTGTTCACATCCTTTCTGCCCCTTAAAAAAATACCTGCAATGTAACCAGTTAACAGATTTATCTGAATTTACTTAGTACCATTTTTAAAAACATAAACACTTCTAGCAAGGTGTATGAATTTTCAGTTTTTCATAGCACATGCACCACTTTAATCAGATTGCTTTCCTCCTAACAACTAAGACCAGGAGTTTTTTATTTTAGGGAGGAAAGGTAATGTTGTAGGTTGTACCACTTAATGGTAACAAAGACCACCTGGCTCTAATGCCTCAAAGGAAAGCAGGAAACAATAGGGTTAGATACCAAAAACAATGGTGTCCATGTAGAAATATCTAGTGTTTGTACTGGGAAAGAGGTAATATTTTTTTCTCTTTTTATCTGTTATTTTCCTGACTCCTTTTATCAAGGTCCCCCGCAATTCAGACATGGGCTATTAATTCTGAGGATGCGCTTGTATTCCAAGGGCACATGAGCTCAAAGTTCTAACCAGCTCAGCCTAATGAACTTGATAAGCTTTTAGAGTACAATCTGTTTATAAACAATAGACTTCCTGAATTATACATAATTAAAGAATACCTTTGGGCATTCATATATTAATTATACATTGTATAATCCAAACATTAAACAATAAATTGTAATCCAAACATTAAAATAGTGTGTCTCCTAAGCAGCTCTTTATTAACCTAATTGTATCTGTTCGTAGACTTGAAAATGATACATGTATTTATAAATTCAGTTTCCTAATTCAACAAGACCTGTACCATTAACATTCCTAATAAGGTTGTGAGATACCACTCTATTGGAAATTTTACTTGACTACTTCATACTTTAAAAACACACATATTTTCTAATATTTCTTTTCAAAAAAATTTATTTTTTTTTCTAATGGCTCTCTTAATTTAAATTCTCACTAATTATTATACTAAAGTTGAGGTTCAGATATGATGGATAACTTATACTGGTGCATAGGTACTATTCGTTGAGTCTCTTTTGCAACAGTGAAAATTGTTTTTGGTGGAAATGGTTGTATAGTGGTGTAATAGAAATTTTATGAAAAATACTTTCCTTTCTTTCCTTTATTTTTCAAGTATTTTTGTCTGTGATAAGCAATGTAAATATTTTTGCTATGATTTTTAAAATCAGTGTTTAGTAGCTAAAGTATCAATAAGTTATAATTTTATTAACAAATTTTACTATGAAATGGACCACAACAGGTGACCGAGGAACTATCTCAACATCTTCTAGACCAGTCTGTACATCAGGAAAATCAGAACTGTCCTCGAAACACAGCAGATCAATTAAGCCTGATGGACGTATGAGCCGGACTACTGCTGATCAAAAGAAACCAAGGGGTACAGAAGGTTTATCAGCTAGTGAATCCCTCATGTTGAAATCTGATGCTGCAAAGTTGAGGTCAGATTCTCATAGCAGGTCATTGTCCCCCAACCATAACACCTTGCAGACGATGAAATCTGATGGGAGGATGTCTTCTAGTTTCAGAGCTGAATCCCCGGGACCGGGTTCTCGGTCATCGTCTCCTAAGCCAAAGAGTCTCCCCACCAATAGGTCTAGCCCATCTGGTGCTAGTTCTCCCCGCTCCTCCTCACCACATGATAAAAATCTACCTCAAAAAAGCACTGCTCCCGTTAAGACAAAACTTGATCCTCCTCGGGAACGTTCCAAATCAGACTCTTACACACTTGATCCAGATACCCTCCGCAAGAAGAAAATGCCCCTCACAGAACCATTAAGGGGACGGTCAACATCACCAAAACCAAAACCAGTACCAAAGGATTCAAAAGAGTCCCCCGGGTCTGAAAATAGAGCTCCTTCTCCCCATGTGGTACAGGAAAACCTTCACAGTGAGGTGGTGGAAGTCTGCACTTCAAGCACGTTAAAAACAAACAGCCTAACGGATAGCACCTGTGATGAAAGCAGTGAATTTAAGAATGTGGATGAAGGTTCAAATAAAGTTCATTTCAGTATAGGAAAAGCCCCACTGAAAGAAGAACAGGACATGAGAGCATCCCCTAAAATAAGTCGAAAATGTGCTAATAGACACACCAGGCCCAAAAAGGAAAAATCCAACTTCCTCTTCAAAGGCGATGGAGCCAAACCTTTAGAGCCCGCCAAACAAGCCATGTCCCCTTCCGTGGCTGAGTGTGCCAGAGCGGTCTTTGCCTCCTTTCTGTGGCATGAAGGCATAGTGCACGATGCAATGGCTTGTTCTTCTTTCTTAAAATTTAATCCCGAACTTTCCAAAGAACATGCTCCTATAAGAAGTAGTTTAAACAGTCAGCAACCTACAGAAGAAAAGGAAACCAAATTAAAAAATAGACACTCACTGGAAATATCATCTGCACTGAATATGTTTAATATTGCACCTCATGGACCAGATATATCCAAAATGGGTAGCATCAACAAAAATAAGGTGCTGTCTATGCTTAAGGAACCGCCTCTGCATGAGAAATGCGAGGATGGGAAAACTGAAGCCGCTTTTGAAATGTCCACGCACCACCCGATGAAGTCTAAATCTCCTCTTCCCTTAACTTTACAACACTTAGTGGCTTTCTGGGAAGACATCTCTTTGGCTACTATCAAAGCAGCTTCCCAAAATATGATTTTTCCAAGTCCTGGTTCTTGTGCAGTCCTTAAAAAGAAAGAGTGTGAAAAAGAGAATAAGAAGGCCAAAAAAGAAAAAAAGAAAAAAGAGAAGGCAGAGGTTCGGCCCAGAGGTAATCTGTTTGGTGAGATGGCCCAGCTGGCAGTCGGAGGACCAGAGAAAGACACCATCTGTGAGCTGTGCGGGGAGTCACATCCGTACCCAGTGACATACCACATGAGACAAGCTCACCCAGGTAAACAATGTTGTTAAACATATATAAGAACTTTTTGTAAAAAAAAAAAAAAAAATGAACTAGGTACTTCTAACTTGAGATGTTCTATAAATTATATTAAACTACAGGGAAACTACTGCATGGAATTTACAGTATCTTACAATATTAAAATCCATTATCAGTATAGGTTTTTTGTGAGAAATGGGTAGGGCAATTTTATACTATTTTATTTTGATGCATTACATTCTGAAATAGTGTTTTTTAAAATGTTTTATGTGTTACCCAAAGGATGCTGTTAGGGTGTCTCACAAGCGCTGAGGAAAGATCCCAGGATTAAATCTCCTTTGATATTAGTGTTTTTCTGTTCAGAATGGCAAATTAAATTAGATTATACTGAGCGGGGGGGGGGGGCATTTTCCTATGGAAGTGATATCAGCTGTTTCATCAGGAGATTGTATTTTATTTAAGTATAAGGATTCCTGTAACACTTGATTAGCATTCAGAATTTACCCATTACAAATTTGGTTAATTTTTCTTCTCTTTCTACATATTATACCTGAAACGTTTTGTAAAATGTGTGATTCCTTAAAATACATTATTTTTACAGAATATTTTCTACCTATTTTGTTTAATATTATTGGCATACTTAAGTAAATCTAAATGCACCCACATTATATATTTCTTTTCATCTGCCTATATAGCATGTTTTAGGTATCCTATTTAATTGATTACTTTTTGGTCACGCATGCTCTCTTTCTGATATAGTTAATAGCCCGCGGTGGGGGGGGAGCGAGGTGCTTCAGTATTTTGCTTATTTAAGAAGGTAAGTCAGTCATTAATGTGCAAGTGGCAAGGATCAAACTACTAAGACCCTCACTGTGCTCTTGTTTCAAGGCTGTGGCCGTTACGCTGGTGGACAAGGGTACAACAGCATTGGGCACTTTTGTGGAGGATGGGCCGGTAACTGTGGCGATGGTGGCATAGGAGGAAGCACTTGGTATCTGGTGTGTGACCGCTGTAGGGAAAAGTACCTCCGTGAAAAACAGGCTGCTGCAAGGGAAAAGGTATTTTTATTCTGTTTTGACTATGCTGTTCATGATAAGGATAAACTTTATGAAAATCTTTTTATCGTTATATTATATAAGATAACTCCACTTAGTTGATTTTAAAGATCAGCTTTATAACGGGAATAATATTTGCTACACCTGACTAAAAATTTTTGCTACATGTATATACACATACACAAAGATTATTTCTTCTTTGAAAAAAATAATTCCATTTAGATTGTATTCCTTAGGTTTTTTAATTTTCCCAAGGACATAAAAGAAATACAGTTTATGTTGAATATAAAATAGTTTCAGTCATTTCAGGAGAAGCATGAAGTGAATGTCGTTTTAGGTAATCACTGTTATTTTAAAATGATTCTACATGTGTTTAATAATTTTTGTCAGAGACTCAAAATACTTAGGTTAAGAATTTATATGTAAATAGAAAAGAAAATCTCTACAAATTTTTCTTTGCCAGGTCAAGCAGTCTAGGAGGAAGCCAATGCAAGTGAAGACTCCTCGTGCCTTGCCCACTATGGAAGCTCACCAGGTGATTAAAGCAAATGCGCTCTTCCTGCTGTCTCTGAGCAGCGCAGCGGAGCCGAGCATTCTGTGTTACCATCCTGCAAAACCGTTCCAGTCTCAACTTCCCATTGTGAAAGAGGGCATTTCTGAGGATCTTCCTGTTAAAATGCCTTGTCTCTACCTGCAGACCTTAGCTAGGTAATGTAACTTGGCTGTTTTATTTAATGGCTTGGAACTAACAATGTGATTCACTAATGTCATGCTCTGAATACCTACAGTATGCTACATACTGTGGACGATAAAAAGACCTCCTGGAATTCGTTTTCTGAGTTGCCTTCACCAACATATGGCTGGTAGGGTACACACTTTAAGGTACCAAGTTTGTTATTTTTTTTAAACCTATAAATACTATGTCAATTTGTATGATTAATCATACAAAATATGTCTTAGAAAGTCAGGCTTTAGCTATCTTTTACTCGTTGGTAGGTTGACCTCATTCTATTAAAAGCAGGAAATGCTAAAGTGGAAAGAAACTATTTCCTAAAGAATTCTTTAATTTTTTAAAATACTCATTCTGGTAGCATTTAAAAAATGCCAAAAGGGTACCAGCTTTGTACTAGACTTTGAAGATGCCAGGATGAATAAAATAAAATGATGACTTCCATGTGCTCACAGTCTGGTGGGAACATGGGCATGCAAATGAAATATTTAAAATGTTAAGCGATCAGTATTAAAATCAAAGTTATGCATTACATGCCTTAGAGCATAAAAGATGGGGAGTTTCTGAATCTTTTTAGGAAATTAGGAAATGTTTCTCAGAGGATCTGACCCTTTAATGGAGTCTTAAAGAATAAATAGAAATTAATCAAGCAGGTAAAGGTAGGAAAACAGTTCCTGACAGAGTAAACCACATGTATGACAACACAAATGATGAAATAGCATCACACATTTGAAAACTCACAGGCTTATTAAAACATTGGCTACTGGGAGAAATATTTGAAATGCTACTAGAAGTGGTTACTCAAGACCAGGTAATGTGGGACCCTGCCTGTCCAATCCATGCTAAGCTTGGACTTTACCCCGTAGAGGAAATGGCAGAAGAATTATAAAAAGGGAAATTCATGAACTGGCTTGCAATTAGAAGCTCACTTACCTACTGATGTGGAAACTGGGTGGAGAGAAGCCGATTAATAGTATGCTGTATTGGACCTCGGTCATGCAGCCTGTGCTGTCGTGCCTTAAACACTGACATGGTAAAACAGCCTTTCATATACCCAGTTCAGATTTTTTCATCAGGTGACAAATGAATGTTTTAGAAATTCCCTGCTGGCATAAGTTGCCAGCCCACAGTTCCTCTTTGTATAGCAGAGTGATGTCAGGGTTTTTTGTTGTTGCTTTTTCTTTTACCTTTGTACGTACTGCTTCAGTAAAATCAATGGGAAACAAAGATGAGAATGTGAGACTAAATACTCTTGAGACCAAGATGAAAATCATCAGCTATCTGAAATGCACCAGATCTGTAGCTTCGGTTAGACCACGTAGTTAGGTTAACAACTCTTTGTTCCAGTTTGAAAAGGAAAGAATGAAATTGTAAAACATGTAAAAATACCGGCATCCCATAATTATGGATTTTATACTTTTAGTTCTCTGGGGAATGGACACTCCTTCAGCCCATGGAACATTTTACATATCTAATCTTTCTCAAATTTAACTGTTGTATATACTCCTACCGAAAAGGTGACTGCTATATTTAAATAGCCCATGCAAGAAACATGAGCCTAAACCAAAGCAGTGATGATAGGGAATGAGAAGAGAGAACGGTTGGGAGAGGAAACCTATTATTCATAGGACGAAGCCCGCTACAGCACTGAGATATTTTAACCAGGCCCCTGGGTAATTGGTGGGATGATTCACCAAGTCACCAGAAGAGAGAAAAGTTCTCAAAAGAAAAGAAAATGAATTCAGTTTTGGATTTTAAATGTTTGTGGTACCTAGAATATCTATGTGTAAAATTGTTAGACTTATATTCTTTTATTTATATCTATGGTTATTTTAATACTTTGCTTATATATATTTACATGCACTGCTTTTACTTGTACAAAGGAGATTATCTGTAAAAATGGAAAGTATCTGTATTGCCTTCGTACTTAAAGTTATTGGCTTTGCTTTAATGCAGGCATCATCATGAAAATTTTGTGGGTTATCAAGATGACAACCTATTCCAGGATGAAATGAGATACCTACGTTCAACATCTGTACCTGCCCCGTACATATCAGTAACTCCTGATGCAAGTCCTAATGTATTTGAAGAGCCAGAGAGCAATATGAAGTCTATGCCACCAAGGTATTTGAGTTCTCTACTCTCTGTTGAATAGCCAGTGTTTGGTGGAAGAAAGATAGCTAGAAAAGCATCCTCTTAGATTTTCTTTTGTGCATCCTTCCATCTCAGGAAGGAACATTGAGTTGGCTCTGCTAACTATTGGAGCAGTAAGAAAAAGCCTACAAACATGAGTAAGGTACAGGGTCCTTGATAGCAGGAGCAGGCCTATTGAGAAAAGAACAACTAATGACATAATAGTAAAACATTCCATTGTATGCCATCATATAGTGCTGTAGTAAGTCAAGCTAGAGAAAGGTCACTTTGAGGCAGTGCTGAGAGAAGGTTTCATGAGAGAAGAAACACTGAAAATAGATCTTGAACTTCTTGGAATATTGTTTACAATTCTTCCCTACCCACCCACCCTCAGTTAGGTATAGTAGTATCAGGGAAAAGAGCTTCTGGGAAACTGAACTGAAGCATGTGAATATAATGCACAGGGAACTGGGTACCACCGAGACTTTTCAGAAGAGGGATGCCATAGTAAAAACACTAAGACAGTCTGACAATGTCGGTTGAGAAGCTGGTAAATTTAGTCAGAGATTTCATTTAGCTATATCAAATTAGATCATGTTGGCAATGATTATGGAAAGAAAGATAGATACAGGAAATATTTTGTAGGAGAAATCAAATGAACATTCTATACGCTGGTCATTCAGGAACCATACAGCCCAGACTGACATCCAGACACATTTACCCCGGTCAGCTATGTGCATTCACAGCCTATTCAAACGGAATGCACATGCACGTGGAGAGGTGCTGGTTAGGAGGATGGCCAGGGAGTTAGCCACTAACTAGAAAGCATACATGCTTTACCGAGGGACATAGGGTTCAAAGGTGGCTTAAATGAGTGAAATAAAACAACTCCAGAACTCAATGTGAGCAAAAATGTGTCCCAATTTTGAATACAGTGACAGAAAAAAAAATACATGAAATTTATAAATTTGTCTTAAGAGAAAAAGGAAGCGAAACTACTTCTCTTTTTTAAAAAACCCTTACTCAACAATGTGTTTCCATTGGCTTTTTAGAGAGAGAGAGAGGGAAACATTGATTGGTTGCCTCCTGTATGCACCCCAACTGGGGACGTGTTTCCATTGATTTGTAGAGAGAGGAACATCAGTGTGAAAAAGAAACGTTGATCTGTCACTTCCCCAACGTGCCCCAGCTTGGGGCTGAGCCTGTAACCTAGGCATGCGCCCTGACCAGGAATGGACCAGGCAGCGCTTCATTGTAAGGGAGGACACTCCAACCAACTGAGCTGTGCAGCCAGGATCCCACTTCTTTTTTTTTTTTTTTTTAAGATTTTATTTATTTAATTTTAGAGAGAGGGGAAGGGAGAGAGAAAGAGAGGGAGAGAAACAGCAATGTATGGTTGCCTCTCACATGGCCCTCACTGGGGACCTGGCCTGCAACCCAGGCATGTGCCCCGACTGGGAATCGAACCGGGACCCTCTGGTTCCCAGCCCGCGCTCAATCCACTGAGCTACACCAGCCGGGCCCCACTTCTTTTTTTAATAAAACACCCCAGTGAAGGAATTGTATAACCTTAACAACTTTCTAGATGTTTTTTAATGTTACTGTAGTAAATAGAAAAAACTGTTAGTGTATTCAAGCCTGAATGAAAATCACTAAGTTCTTATGTACAGTGTAAATATGATATAACTGCGGAAAAGCGGTTTGTTATATGCTCCAGAAAGGCTCTTTGGGCAGCACTTCCCAAGAAGGAGAAACCTAATAGAACACTCAAGTACCAAAGAAAGTTGAATCATTTCACTTTCAACTATATTCAGTTTCTGTATGTACATATCCGTTTTCTTTCTTTTCAATGCTTTTATGTACATACCTTCCTGTTTCCTGAATATCATGACAAATGACTTTCACCACAGTGTCTTGATTCTGAAAGGAGCTTAGAACATTTATGCCTTTTTTTCCTTTCACTTAAAGCACAAAGTAGATTTAAGAAAACCAAGTTTTCAGATACAGTTCTAAAACCAGTCTAAAAGTTGCTGTATTTGGAAAAATCAAATTGATTTAAAGAGAGAATAGTAAGTTGGCTTTGAATTTATTTTTTCACATGAAATACAGCTTCACATATTTGGCTGTTATAAACTAAGTGTACTTTCACTCCATTGACTTGTTCTCCTGAGTTTTGACCTGTTATCTTGTTTTATCTGCAGTTTAGAAACTAGTCCCATAACTGATACTGATCTTGCAAAGAGAACTGTCTTCCAAAGATCGTACTCAGTTGTTGCTTCCGAATATGATAAACAACACTCCATTTTACCTGCACGAGTTAAAGCCATTCCTAGAAGAAGAGTTAACAGTGGGGACACTGGTAAGTATAAAGATAAAATGGGAGATTGAATGATCCAAGTGGTTTTATTAGCAGATATTTTAAAATGTCTAATTGTGAAGGGAAAAGGAGTGGATTAATTTTTAATTGTAGCAGACGTTCCTTCTATGTAATGTGACTGAAAGTGTGCCTCTTTAAATTTTGCATCTCGGTTTAAAGAGACATCCAGAGATCATCCAGTGATCATTCAGGAATAAACTGACAGTTAAAGGCTTACTTGTTAGGCCTCTGAGCGAAATGTGGCTGCCATTGTCCCTTTAACCAAGTTCCAGTGAACTAGCAATTCCAGTGACTTATACTTTCATTAATTATCTTCTCACCCCCAGTAGAAGCTTTTAACTCCTACAGCCACTACCACTCTGAATAAATAATAAAATTTAGGGATTTGACTAGCTCTTAATCAGTAAAAAGGTTAGGGAATCTGGATCAATTGGTATCAATAGCCCCAAGTTGGGCTGGTTGGGCCTAATATTTATAGGCAGATGATTCTGTATCTTATCGAAGATTTTCAACGAAAATATTATTGAGCATTCTCTCAATGATTTGTATGTTCATATAACAAATATTTTTGAGTTCTTACTGAGGCACTTTAGTTACAAAGCAGTCCTTTAGAAATTGATGGGGAGGAGATACAGATTTCATTTAGGGAGAAAGTAAATCACTTAAGTGTTTAGTGTTTTAGAAAGCATGAACTTTAAGTTCAGCCCCAGATTTAAAACCCACCTCTATAATTTAATAGCTGTATGACTTGAGGAAGGTAAGATACTTAATCTTTCTAATAGTCAGTAAAAATTGAAATCATTGCAATTTTTGTCAAGTAAAAAAAAGATATAAAGTGAATAAGCTAGATATTATTGCTTTTAAATGTCATTTTAAATATATTAATCTTATGTATTGCCTATGAAAATTAATACTCTTTTTTTTAATAGAAGTTGGTTCTTCTCTCTTGAGACATCCATCTCCTGAGCTTTCCCGGCTAATCTCAGCCCACAGCTCTCTTTCCAAAGGAGAACGAAATTTCCAATGGCCGGTTTTAGCTTTTGTTATACAGCATCATGATCTAGAAGGTCTTGAAATAGCAATGAAACAGGCCTTAAGGAAATCCGCTTGTCGAGTTTTTGCCATGGAGGTATGAATACATCGGTGGGGTTATTGATTCATTGATCGTACAAGTCATGTGATGATTATATTGAATGATTGTCACTTTCTATTAAACAGAAATTGCAACAATTTAAGGGACATTAGCCAACTGAAAATATCAAGTGTTCCCATCAAAATTAAACTCTTAAGTTTATGAATAGAAGTGAATTTAGAGTTCCATATTTAAGCATTCTAAAGAAATTTATTTCTACATTGCTTTATTTGAATCCTTATATTATTTTTCAAAAAAGCTTTTTGTAATTACAATGTCATTTTAGTTAGAGTCACCATGCAAAGGGGGCACTGTAGGGCTTTTGAGTTATAAAGTTAACAGTTACGATTTAGCTGAGTCTCTGTTCTCTGAAAATGATAGAATTGCTGTATAGCATAGACTTACATATAGTAAATGTTTTTCTTTATTATGGGTGTGATAACCTACCACTTTATTAATGGGAACAATATAAATATGTGTAAGTAAATCGTAGCTTGTGTAGAGCTTAGAAACATTCTATGTTGGTATAAATGCAAGTTGGAAAAAATGTGCTTAAGTAAGCTAACATGACAAATTTTTGAAATAAAATGTGTTTTGGAAAAGTTTTTAGTATTGTATTTTACAAGTATTGTTTTCCCTATTATTATGTTTTTTAAAATTAGAACCGACATTAGTGACTATTTCAGGTTCAATGTGCTTTCAGTGAACGTCAGGCTTCCTAGTATCTTTCCTTGAAACACTTAGTCTGGAGGTACTTTGTTTCTAAATAAGAAAAGCCCTGAACTTTTTACTCGTATTTTGTTTTTCTTATCTTGGACTTATTTAACCATTGTTTATTCAGGCTTTCAACTGGCTTCTATGCAATGTCATCCAAACGACTTCCCTCCATGACATTCTGTGGCACTTTGTGGCATCATTGACTCCTGCTCCAGTGGAACCAGAGGAAGAAGAGGATGAGGAAAATAAAACAAACAAAGAAAATGCAGAACAAGTGAGAGTTTTGGTTTTTTTTAATTGCCAGTATTTTTATAGAAGAGTAGAAACATGTTCAGAAAGTATAATTTGCATGAGGTAATGCACACATTATATAACCAAAAGGCAAGAATAAAATTTCAGTGCTATGAGCAATGTATTTACTATACTTAGCGATAGTTTTTCTCTAGCAAAAATGCTGTCAGTCGATTCTGATTTTTGCATAAACACCATCATTAAGCAATCAACTGGAAGATCACTATTATAGTACCGTATTAGATAAATAGGATGTTATTATGTAGAAGATCAGTCTCCTTTACAAAATGCTGTAAAATGCCAGCATTGATACTGTGTAGGGATGTGAGATTCAAATATGTTTGGCTAGAAGGGACTTAGACTTTATTGGGCATAGTCTGCATAATGGAAAAGTATTGAACTAGGACACTGGAAGCGAGACTTCCCGCCCCATTTTTACCTCTGAGCTTCATTTTTATATATCCTTTTTAGTCTGGAGTAAATTAGAAGACTAAATCCTCCATTTAAAAGACAAAAACTGTCATAGGAAAAAAAGAAGAGCTTTGATATTTTTATAAGCATCTTCACATCTAAAACAGTGATCCAGGAAAATTAAAAGTTGACAGTAAGAAAAACATATAATGGATAAATATCAACCCAAATAAAGTTGGTATAGATTTTTTTTCCCTCAACTGAGGACATTTTTTCATTGGTTTTTAGAGAGAAAAGAAGGGAGAGAGAGAAACATCAATGCGAGAGGAAAGTGTTGATCTGTTGCTTCTCATACATGCCCAGACTGGGGACCACCCAGACCGGGAACCGTGCGCGCCCCAACTGGGGAATAAACCCACAACCTAGGCATGTGCCCTGACCAGGGGTTGAGTCCGCAGCCCATTGGTTATGGGACGATGCTCCAACCAACTGAGCCACACCAGCCAAGACAAGTTTAGCTGTTTTAACATCAGAAAAAAATAGATATCAAGAAAACTTATTAAAAGGAATAAAAAGGCTCTCTACAAAATGATAAAAGATTAATTTTGAGCATGTAGTACCTAATAATAAAGCCTTAAAAAAATAAGTAAAAAAATGACAGAACCACAAGGAAAAATAGAAAAAAATCAGTTATAATGTGAAATTGTCACACACCTGTAAAAGCTTTCTATCCCTGCATAACTAAGTTCCCCAAAACTCATTGGATTGAAACAACTTCTCATTGGTTCACAAGTCTTTGGCTTAGAATTCTGGGTGAGGCTCAAATGAGAGGAATGACTGATTTCTGCATACACATATACACGCACCTACTAACAGACTGGTGAGTACACTAGAATAGATACTTACATGTGACATTCATTTGTTTGGTGGTTTTATTTATGAGTGACATTATCAGTTTTTTCCTAAAAGTAGTACAAACATAATTAGTTAATCTTACTGTACATTTTGGGTATGGTTTGGTTTTATCGTTTACATTTCTATTACATGAGTATCTTGAAATCATACGTAATACCCTTAAGTATACATAAGATTCTTTAGTGGGGGAAATTGCTTCCAACACACAAACTGATCGACTTGTTTTAAATTTCTGTCTTAGGAGAAAGATACGCGAGTATGTGAACATCCACTCTCAGATATAGTGATTGCAGGTGAAGCCGCTCATCCTTTACCACACACATTTCACCGCTTGCTTCAAACAATCTCCGACCTCATGATGTCACTCCCCGGTGGCAGTTCATTACAGCAAATGGCCCTGAGGTAATTTATGTCTAAGTGGTCGAGGTACATTGGGGAAGAGATTTTATGGGATGTTTAAATTCAAAGTGCTTAGAAGTCCTCTTTCAATAGTCAGATACAAAGAATCCCTACGTTATGTTAATGGTGCCTCCCTCTTTCCTGTCATAATTGAGAATTGCCCCTCTTAGTTTACATCTGTTTATTCCTCTGTAAAATATGGATAACACACTTCTTAGTGCTCTTAAATTATCAGACTATAACAGTCTTCCTCACTTTTTCCTCCCTCCCAACCCAAATCACTTGTCTGAGTGCTGCCTACAGGTAGAATTTTAAATGTCACAAAAAGGGAGAGGGAGCATGAAATCTCAAAAACAAGGATTTTGAATTGAAGAGAATCTCAAGAAAAATAGAGCCCAGTTATACATGACTAATCTTAAAACTACCTTGAGGAACATCACCTCCTTTTAAGTTTAAACCTGCTGAGATTCTAACACTTATATGGTGAACCTTGTTATTAGATCCACGTATACTGGAGACTAACATAAATAAATGCTCCGTGGATTGTTACAAGAGAAGGGTTGATGGAGTGGTTTTGGCTACCCACACCCCCTAATGGGCAAGACCAACAGAGGGGAGATGTTGTTTCCTCCTCACAAGAGTTTTGAAGTGCAGGGTGTGTTGTTACACTCTGAGGAGTTAGTGTGGGATTATCAGGCTGATACGTTTGAGAGGCTGTCATTGTTCAGGTGACAATTGTCCACAACAGTAACATACTGCCTTTTTTTCTTTCTGTAGCCTTGATCTTCACGTATCCAATTTTTCTATGTTTAAAATGAGTGAACTTTCCTTAGAACTTACCCCATTTTTTTCTTAGAAATTAGTTTTATTTTTTAAAAAGTCAATAGCAATGTTTTGTTTCCTGAAGTTTTAAAATTTCTACTTTTACCTAGATCATCAAGATTTCTTGAAATGTTAGAATGTCACAGAAATCTCTGAAACAGAATTATTTAATATAATGTTTGTGCCTTTTTAGATGCTGGAGTCTGAAATTCAAGCAGTCTGATCACCAGTTCCTCCATCAGAGCAATGTCTTTCATCACATTAACAACATTTTGTCAAAGTCAGATGATGGAGACAGTGAAGAGAGTTTCAGCATCAGTATTCAGTCTGGCTTTGAAGCTATGAGTCAGGTCAGTCGTTGGACAGTTACCCTGTTAAATTCAACAGTATATTGAAGGAAAAACGGAAAGCCACTCAAACAGTTTCATGCTTACTTTTATGTCTTATTTCACATCTGTTTTAATATCATAGGAGTTTCCATTTAAGTAGTGTAATCATTTATGTTTGTTGTTGGTAGGAATTATGCATAGTAATGTGCTTAAAGGACCTAACCAGCATTGTGGACATAAAAACTTCAAGCCGGCCTGCCATGATTGGCAGTTTGACAGATGGTTCCACGGAAACTTTTTGGGAATCAGGAGATGAGGATAAAAACAAAACTAAGAACATCACCATCAACTGTGTAAAAGGAATCAATGCTCGCTATGTATCTGTTCACGTGGACAATTCCCGAGATCTTGGGGTAAGAAAGGAGACTTAATTTGTGGCTCATTAGTTCTTCTCAGATTATTAGTAATCAGGCACTCTAATTTCTGAGTTTAGCAAAAAGACAGAACTTTACCAAGCAAACAGCATTTTATATTTATCAAAGAAATCATAAGTCTAGACACAGATGAATATGACTAGGGGTACTGTGGAACACCAACTCTAAAAAGAGCTCTTACTATACATGTAGCATGTCTATAGCTAAGCAAAAGAGTGGGTTGGCCAAAAAGTCTGTTACTTTTTTTTCCATAAAATAAAAGACACATTTTCCATTTTTACCAATAATATTATTGATTTGGATATTTTGAGTATGTCTGCTTTCTCCTGCTTTTGGCTTCTAATGGGTAGAGGCCAGGGTGCTGCTAAATGTCTTCCAATGCATAAGACAGCCCCACAGCAAAGAATTAGATGGCCAAAATGTCAATAGTACCAAGAAACTTCACAAACCACTTTTGACATGTTTGACCAGTCACAGCACATTCTCCATACACTGCACAAATCTTTTTTTTGCATTTCATTTGCCTTTTTACCTTTCTTGAAATAGTAAAGAATAATACATCAAAAAGGTTGCATATTTTCTTCCTTTTTTTAATATTAAAATGGCTGCACAAAAATTAACCAATTTTGATAAGATTCTTTTAAATGCACTCTGGTATGACCACTGTCATAATACAATCTAACAAAATTGTTTCAAGTGAAGTTAAAGACAGTTAAGTACTACTAGAGCGTCATGCAGGAAAAAACCAGACATTTTGGCCAACCCAATAAATGTCTTCTCTATACTTGTCTGCCTCCGTGCCCTCGTTTAAGCTATTCCCTTGGCCTGGAAGTCATCCCGTAAATTCTCTCTCATATTCTCCCCACACCTCTAAGACCCAGCAGAGAAATCCTCTCCCGAAACCTCCTCTATAAAAAAATACTCCTTCCCTTCTTGCTTTTTTATATTACTCTGGTGGCACTTAATATGTTTTGACTTATACTGTAATTAGCTTTCTCTTTCTAAACCTTGCCCCCAGCTGTCATGGAGGGAGTGAGGGGAGTTCCTGGACTAACCTAAGTAATCATAATTTATATTCTACCTAGCCCTAGCTTGTCCACATGTTTCAAATGAATTAAGCACTATTTTAAAAGGCACTAATGCCGTGGGGTAGATCGGACCTGCCGTAACCCGTGGTGACCGTAACCAATGCGTGTATAAATCTCACACTAAGACACACGGGGGGAAGAAATCCGGTGGCCACAGGTCTCCTCCACCATCGCCCATCTTGGGGAGAAAGACCTCGTGGGTTGCCCAGCCGGGGGTTTTGTTAGAGGCATTAAGACACATTTACATTGGATTGATTATTCATGGGATTAAGCAGAACAGGTAGGATTACTCATAGCAAAGCATTGGGATGTTGATTCAGATCCGGTGGCAGACACGACCAGGTGAAAGCAATATTCAAGGATCAGCAAGCCAGAATTTTTTAAGATACACCTTTGCCAAATTCCTATTAGAGAATTCCC
>PVJI01010872.1:0-58641 GCA_004026765.1 Micronycteris hirsuta | reverse complement strand
TTTAACCAGTCTGAGACAGTGTTCTCATTTGTCGAAGCAGAAAATGTTCACCAAAATCTTCATATTTTCTCTTAGATTTGTAGCTCCATTTCCAGTCAAGCAGATCCATGTGACCATGTGGGAGGAATGATATGAAATGAAGAAATGTGTCATTTCTAGGCTAAAACATAGAGGGTGTGGGTTTGAGTTTCAGTGTAAACTCTGGGTGTTCTCGCCCATGTCACTGCTACTGAAGACACCCCTTGCTGAGATAACAAATAAATCCACAAAAATCCCAGAAGACTTAATTCCTGAATTACCTTCTAAACAATAGCTGATGAGTCACCTAGCAACAGAATTTTCTTGAGAAAGAAATGTTATTATTCTAAATCACTGATATTTGGAGATTATTTATTAATATGACATAGCCATGCTACCTTGACAAATATACTTATCATCCTCAAAGATGACAATTCTGTGATGTTGTTGTAAATAAACAATGTACATGAATAGCCCAGCAAAATGAGTACATGCTAACAAATGGTAATTATGAATATTATTATCAAGAAAGAAGTAAATCATTTTGAGTCAGATCATAGAACTGTCAAACTACCTTTCACATAATGAAAGAAAAAATACATTTGTCTTTCCAATATCACATTGCAATATTCTTTATATAATCATTTCAAACATTAAAAGATGACAGATACTAAAAAGTTATCTGAAATTAATTACATCAATAAATTTATTGTTTTCAAGTAGTTTGACTAAATGAGTGAGATTATATTCTTTGTTAGGTAATGCAGCAGTCCTGAAATTGAATGTGAGATTAAGTTTTAAAGAATATATACCAAATAATCTCAATTACTGACTTTGCTGAAAAATCGAGAAATACGGTGTTGATTTTCATTAAGAAATGTTCCTTAAATTGCCAAAACAACATGCCCAATACAAATAGGAGCTTTCTAAATACACCCTTTGCACAGCAGTTTTTGGGCACCTGTTTATAGGAACACGTTCCTGAAAATGAATAATAAAAGCAAACACAGCTGCTGAAGACAAGTCACTCTAACTCTCCAGGTACTATCAGTAGATTTTAATTTGCCTTCTTAGTGAAAAAAGAAGGTATTAAAGTGATTCTGATTAGCCATGTTTTGTTTTATATTGGAATAAACTTCCCTTATGTTATTTCTTTACACAGACTCCAAAAGGTGTGAAAAAAGATGAATTATAGTAAAGAATTCTGAGCACAGCAAAGAAAATTAAAAGCTATACATCTTACTTTCAGTTTCATAGACGCAGTGGAAATGATTTAAATGTTTTAGGTTTACCTGCAATATACTATAGTACATTGTTTCATAAAACAAAAACCTCCCTAACCTCAACTCACTAGACTAAACTAGATTTACAATGCTAACTTAAGCATGGAATAGCACTAGTTTCCATACACAATTTTAGAAGTGTCAATATATTTCTAAAAGAAGTAATGCTATCTATTGCTTTTTCAGAAATATACTGAATGACAAATAGGACACTGACATTGCACCAAAATGTATTTTTCAAATTTTCTCCTAACACTGGAAAGAAAATCAAGGCTGTAGACACAAAACACCATGTATTCCTTCCTAATCCTGCTTTATTCATTACTTCACTAACTAACAGATAAATCCAATTAAACCATCTTGTCTCTTCCCCTAAGATTGTATGTCTGGGTCTGGAGCCGTAATTTTTATGAAAGGAATAGGACTGAACACACTGTGGCACTGAAAACATAACAAACATCAGTAATAATGATGATAGTATCTACTAACAAGTCCTTTTTGATCTGCTTTGATCAGATTTTTGTTGGTTGGTTGGTTGGTTTTGTTTTCAAGGTGTGGGCTTGACATATATGGCCTTTATTACAGTGTGGTACACTTCCTCTATATACATTTTATTCAGAGTTTTAATCATAAATGCATGTTGACTTTTGTCACCTGGTTTTCTACATCTGTTGAGATAAACACCTGATTTTTTTTTTTAAAGATTTTATTTATTTATTTTAGAGAGAGGGGAAGGGAGGGAGACAGAGAGGGAGAGAAACAGCAATGTATGGTTGCCTCTCACATGGCCCTCATGGGGACCTGGCCCGCAACCCAGGCATGTGCCCTGACGGGGAATCGAACCGGGACCCTTTGGTTCCCAGCCCGCACTCAATCCACTGAGCTACACCAGCCAGGGCTAAACACCTGATTTTTATCTTTCATTTTGTTAATGTGGTTTATCACATTGATTGATTGGCAGATGTTTAATTTTTCCACATACCTGGAATAAATCCCACTTCGTTAGGGAGTATGACTCTTTTAAGGTACTGTTGAATACAGTTTGCTAATATTTTACTGAGTGTTTTCACACCTTTGTTCATTAGGGATATTGGCTGCATTTTTTTTTTTTTTTCATCTTTGTCTGGATTTGGTACCAGGGTAATGAAGGCCTTATAAAGAGTTTGGAGGAGTTCTCCCTCTTCTGTTTTTTGGAATATATTGAGAAGGATTGGTATTAATTCTTCCTTAAATGTTTAGTAGAATTCAAAAGTAAAGCTATCTGGTCCTGATCTCTGTTTGTCGGAAGGTTTTGATTACTGATACAATTTGTTTTTGGCTGGTAATCGGTCTGTTCAGATTTCCTATCTCATCATAATTTAGTTTTGGTATGTTGTATATTTCTAGGAATTTTTCCATTTCTTCTAGTTTGTCCAATTTGGTGGCATATAATTGTTCATAGATGTCTCTTATGATTCTTTGTACTTCTGTGCTATAAATGATACCAATGTAACATCTCCTCTTTCATTTCTGATTTTATTTGAGTCTTCTCTATTCCTTGTTGAGTCTAGCTAAAGGTTTATTAATTTTGTTTATCTTTAAAAAATCAGCTCATAGTTTTATTGATCTTTCTATCATCATTTTAGTATCTATTCAATGTAGTTCCACTCTGATCTTTGGTATTATCTTCCTTCTATTGAAAAATTAATTTGTTTTTTATTTCCAAGTTTTTTGAGGTATGATAATAGGTTGTTTATGTGAGATGTTTCTTCTATTTTGATGTTCTATGTTCTGATTTCTCCTTGGATTTCTTCTTTGACCCCCTGGTTGTTCAGTAGCATGTTGTTTATTCTTTATGTATTTGTACATTTTACAGTTTTCTTTATGTAATTAAATTGGTAATTTTACATAATTATGGTCAGAAAAAGAGGACTTATATGATTTCAATCTTCTTAAATTTATTAAGACTTTTACTGTGGCTTAACAGATATGATCTATCGTAAAGAATGTACGGTGTACGCTTGGGAATTTTGTTGATTTTAGATGAAAAATCCTGTATATATCCGTGAAGTCCTTCTAATGTGTCATTCAGGGCCAAAGTTTCTTAACTGATTTTCTGTCTGTGTTGTGCATTAATGTAAGTGGGGGGTTAGGAGCCCTTCTATTATTATAATACTGTCTACTTTACCCTTCAGTACTGTGAGTATTTGTTTTACACATTTAGGAGCTTCTATATTAAGTGCATAAATATTTGCAAGTTCTATATCCTCTTGTTCAGTTGATCCCTTTATTACAATGCAATGCCTTGCATTTTCTCCTATTCTAGTCTTTGTTTCACAGCTTATCTTTTCTGATGTAAGTATAGCTATACCAACATCATTTTGGTTTCCATTTTCATGGTTTATATATATATTTTCATACCTTTATTTTTAGTCTGTCTGTCCTTATCCCTGAAGTCTCCTTTTTTAAAGATTTTATTTATTTAGTTTTAATTTTAAAAATATCTTATTTATTTACTTTTAGAGAGAGGGGAAAGGAAGGAGAGAGGGAGAGAAATGTCAATGTGTGGTTGCCTCTCACATGCCCCTGACTGAGGACCTGGCCTGCCACCCACGAATGTGCCCTGATGGGAAATCAAACTGGTGACTCTTTGATTCGCAGGTTGGCGCTCAATCCACTGAGCCACACCAGCCAGAGGTGAAGTGAGTCTCTTTAAACAATATATACATTTTTTTTAAATTTCTTGAGCTATTCTATGTCTTTTGATTGGATAATTTACATTTAAAGCAATTACTTATAGGTATGTATTTATTGCCATTTTGTTATTTTCTGGTTGCTTTCTACTTCTTCTCTTTGATTCTGATGAAAACTTTGCCAGATGAAGTATTCTTGGCTGGACATTTCGTTTTATCCCTTCAACCCTTTGAATGTGTTGTGACACACCCTTCCCAACTACAAACTTTCTGACAAAAATCTGCTGACTATCCTATAGGTTTTCCCTTTTACTTAACATGTTACTTTTTTCTTGCTGCTTTTAGGATTATCTCCTTTTCTTTAGCTTTTCAAATTTTAATTTTAATATGTCTTGATGGGGGTGAGTCTCTTTGGGTTCTTATTTGAAACTCTCTGGGATTTCTGGATATGGATGTCTGTATCTTTCCTCAGGTTGGGGAAATTTTCAGCTACTATATGTTCAAGTAATTTTTCTGCCACTTTCTTGCTCTCTTCTCCTTCTGGGGACCTCTATAATGTGAATTCTAGTCTGCTTGGTGTTGTCCAATAAATCCCCTAAGCTATTTTCACTTTCATTTTTTTCTTCTTTTTTGGGGGTGAGTTCCACTATACTTTGAATTCACTGATCCTTTCTCCTGCTGCCTCTAGTCTGTTGTTGAATGTCTCTGGTGTATTTTTCAGTTTAGTCATTGTATTTTTCAGCTCTGTGACTCCTGCTGGTGTTATAAAATATTTTAGCCTTATAAAACACAATTTTGTAAAACACAGCCTGTTTTAGATAAGTCATACAACAGCCTTTTTGTGTTATCAAATATTGGAGAATTTATAATCAATATCAAATTCCAATTCCTTCCTTTTAAAATTACTTCAAGAAACCACCTCTTTTCTAAATTACATCTGTTTGCATCTGTCAGCTCTCCTATATTGACTAAGGTCATTCATACTATTTTCTAACCTTAAGAATCATGCCAGTTAGAAAGGTCTCTTCTCAATGTCTTGTGTATTATCATATCATTGCATTTAATATTAGTAATCACTGAAATCAAATATTAGACATGATAACTTCTGCAATAAGTTAATTGAATACCTATCAAACAATATTAGAGATTAACATGAAGCTAGCCATAATGTGTTAAATCAAAAGAAAAATATTTCTAATATTAAGCATATTATTATAAATATGAACACAATATGATCTACAATAAATTATATAATGGAAATGGAATCTGAAAGTCAAAGTAGAACACAAACACACACATATTTTATATTTTACCAAATAAACTATAAGAAAAATTATAATTGACTTTCCTCGGTGATTTTGAAATCAGTCAGTCTTTAGCAAGATTACTTATATTTTCAACATCTTATTATTACCCTCCCCATCACCTTTTTGTTCTTAAAAATATCCTACTTTTTCCTAGAGGACATTGCTTTCTATGCTGCACATGTGGTCCTGTTTTTCTCTGCAACAGTCTTCAGAGCACTGGACTGGGAAGGCAGGTAAATGATCTCTCTGCTGCTCATTGCTGCTTCCAGAACTTTAGTCGTCCATTGTCTTTAAAAAGCCCCTGCTTTGAAGGTTAGGCCATCAACCTATACTGCCCACCAAGGTCCCTACTGGCAGTCATTTATGCTCTAGATTCACTGCCTTCATTCTTTGAAGATTTAACGTCTAGCTACTGACCCCTCCCTTCCACAGGAATCTGGATATACTTAGTGATATCAGCATCAACTCAGTGATTATCCCAATACTTTTGCTTCTTAGTTTGAAAACCTCGTTTACTGTGGTAATCTTCCTATTTACCATACATACTTCAGCCAACCACTCCATGCCACGTTCCATCAAGTCATTACCCAGAACCTCATTCCGTTCCCCATAGCAACTTTGCACACCCCCCTCTTCGACCTCCACCTTCTATTTTCTGTCTCACTCATTTTAGTATGCAGATTCCAGTAAAGACATCTAATGTATTGATTCTAGCTGCTTTCAAATCTCCCTCTACCCTCTCTTTACCCACTCTTGACCTCATTCTTTCCTTACCAAACTCAGATATTATAGCTTTATGTATAATACTCCTTTGCATTTATCCCTGATATATTTCTTCTTATTCTCCTCTACCAGAGCACCAACTCTGATTAATTCCTCTACCTAGTAACTCATTTCTGTATTTGAGCAGCAGATAGTACCCAGGAACCAAATAAAGAGACCTCAAATCCCATATAAACCTTAATTTTTATCTCTTGACTTTTCCTACAAATTTGGTAACACCCACACATAGTTTTCCCATGTGGAAAATGAATGGCACATACATTTTAAGGTTCTCAGATCTAAAACCTTGTGAGCATCCTCAACATCTTTTTAATGTATCCCATGTCATAAATGCAGATTCATACATATCACCACCTTGGTTACCATAGTAGTTAACTAGTTATTAAATAGAAAGAAAGCAAAGGGATTAGACATTGAGTTTAATAAACTGGAGAGCATAGCTTGTTGCTGAGCCAGGAAGCCATAGCATTCACAGACTCATTCACCCACTCCAGAGGACTGACACTGAGAAGACTTAATTCTCAATCCTTGGAGCACAGGAAATCTCCCCAGGAGCATCACTCACCCTCCAGGTACCTACACTTTTGGGCAGGGGGCAGGGAGGGGTTGTAGGGGGCAATGCTTAACCATATAGGCCTGTTGGTCTAAGTAGTGGGTGGACCAATCATAAGCCCATGAAAGCTTGGGAACTTGATTAATTTTTAAAAAGATCCTGGTTATAAACCCAGGGGAGAAAAGAAACTCTCTCTCTCTTCTTCAGTGCCCCTTACTTGCCCTGTTTGTTCATGCATTCTCTCATTCTCCCAGGAACACATGCAGCCCTGTGGGTCTAGTAGCCATGTAGGCCTGCAGCAGATTGTGTGGGGTCTAAAGGACACTGGCTTTGTTTTGGCCATGGCAGGATGGGCAGGGTTGGGGCACTGGAGACCCAGGGACAGATTTCCACCTGAATAAACCTTACCATGAGACCACACCTCCCATACGCGCCTTGGAATGCTTTCCTTGCAATCCCATTAATGAATGTGATTTCTTCCAGCAACATCTTCACGGTCAATTTGTCCGGCCACAATCCACTCTCATGTGGATTACTGCGATAGTCTTCGTTCATGTCTTATTCCCACATAGTGTGTTTTTCATGCTGCAGACAGATTGAACCTTTCAAAATCTATACAGGAGCATATTTCTTCTACTTATATACTCCAAGGCTTTAATCTCTTTCAAACCAGAAGTCCTAAAAATGGTCTACAAGATCCTCCATGAGTTAATCTTATTGATCCACCCTCCACCCTGGTCCAAGTCACTACTCCATTGTTGCCTCTCTAAGCACCTCTTGTAACTCTGTCAATTAAAGTCTGTTCACTGACTAGTAGTACTGTTACCACCAGAGAGCTCGTTACATATTCTGACATCTAGTTCCCACAGCACATCTACTAAACCAGAATCTATGGTACATTTTGAAAATATCACCATGCAATTCCTATACACATTAAAGTTCTCAAAGCAAGGATGTAGGTATTCCTCGTGTAAGGACAAGTACAGATAAAATAAGGGATTTAGTTCCCTCAGTTGAAAATAACAGAAGAGATTTCGTTCTCCTCACTTTTCCTTAGAACATTTACTTTCTAAAACTTAAAAATATAAGTACTTTCTGTACTTTATATTTTTTGAAATCTGTATGAATCTTTTTAGTAACTAAAGAAGGTTTTTGTTAGCATTCTGACCTGTGAAAGCCTTTCTCAAAAGCCTGGGAGCAATCTCTTTGAAATATAAATATCAAGGAAGCTAGGAACCTTATTTCCCAGTTTCTGTGGGAGGGTAGAAGCCTAACTTCCGTGGGCATCTTGTTCCAAGTTGCTAAAACTACGTACTGTCAAAAAGATCCAAGTTTATTTTTTCTCTTTGGGTAAAGCCAGTAAGTGAACACAAAGGACCATTGCCATTACTATGTAAATTTAGGATGAGCTTTGTATGACAAAAGGAGCCATCAAGTCCTTTCACTTGAGGACTATTGTTTATTTTGAAAACACACATTATAAATTGTACTCACTTTGCTATGTAAGGGGTGAGATTCCTATTGGTCTTTGCAATCTGTTAACTGGTTACCTGTGATGCAGCAACATACTCTTGTTTCATGCTTATTCAATAATAAACATGTTTTGTTTCTCTACAACCTTTGTGCAGGGAATTTCTGGGTTTGGAGATGAGTTTTTTATTAATTATATTTTGCCAACATTTACAAGTCTGAATTTAGAAATTAAGTGGAAAGCATTCATTCAACTGCAAAAACCTAAAGCATCCTTTGCTCACACTACCCTTAGGGACACTGGCATCCTTTAAGTTCCTTACGTATTCTAAACAATCTAAACTGCTGTTTTCTCTGTAAGGAAACTCATCTCGCAGATAAGTCCTACTGATAGAGTAGACAGTTAGACAGGCATGAGCAGAACAGGAAGGACAGTTCGGGTACAGAACGTTACCACGGCAGAAAGCCCCAGGTACCTCCAAATAGGAAAAAGTGGGCAAGCAAGTATTATGGGTTAGAGCTTTACCTTCAGGGTGACCTTTCCTTCCCAAGCATGCTGATAGTCCCGTGGATTACAGACCCTGGCCTTTCATATCTCTAGTTATGTGGTTTAGATCACCTTAGAAGAGGAACAAGGAGTCAGTGAACAGCCTCATATGAATCCCGTACAAGCACTTTTCCAACCACACAATTAAGCATTAAGCCCTCAGGACAGTGAGGTTCTGACCCACATCAAATAATCATATAAACAAAGCTTGAATCTGTTGGTCACAGAGACAGAATTTTGGTCAAATTGAACATGATATTTAGGCCTCAGTACTGTTTCACTTCCAGGCCCAGAAAAGCAGCAAAACCAGATGAAGTGACTTCATGGTTGACATCAGGACCAACTGCCATGACTAATGAGCCCCTACCCTAGGAACCAATCAGTGGAGACTATGACCTTGAAATGACACACCTGGAAAGCTGACAAATATTTTGTTGCACTCTCCCATGAGCTCTCCCCTAAAATTCCCCGCTTTGAAAAATAGATAAAAGCTCTATCTTGAGCAGGCCCACACCTTTACCCTCCCCCTTCTTTCCTTAGGTGAGCTCTCTCGGGAGCACACTTGCACCTTTCCTCCTCTTTTTCCCTTACGCGCATACCTTTGCATTCCTTCTCCTAAGCTCCAAAGGCCCTTCTTTTGCTTCTGTAACTTGTTTCCGGAATCCACACAGCCCAGTTGGCTCATTTCTTCTACCTCTGAGATTTTCTAAATAAACTTACTTATGTATGTGAGTTCTTGGGTCTGAATTCTTTCTTAGCTAAACTCAAGAACCGAGGTCTAACTCCACCCTGCCATCAATATTACTTAAGAAAATTGTTGCCTTGGCTGGTGTGTCTCAGTGGTTTGAGGGCCGGCCTGCAAACCAAGTGGTTGCTGGTTCGATTCCCAGTTACGGCACAGGCCTGGGTTGCAGGCCAGTTCCCTAGTTGGGAGCATGTGAGAGGCAACCACACATTGATGTTTCTCTCTCTCTCTTTCTCCCTCCCTTCCCCTCTCTCTAAAAATAAAAATACAAAATCTTTTGAAAAAATTGTCAACTTACCAAAGATTTCTTCTTCACTGTTCTAGTTATAAAAACCACATCTATCCCCTTTGCTTCTAAATTCTTTTTGCCCCTAATATCTAAAATCATATAAATCTCCTTTGGTTTTCAATCATAAAAATGTAACTCTTAGGACAGAAATAATCTTTATATTGTCCCCATCTCTATCTCTCCCAATTCCTAATACATTGCTTTTTATGAGATATCTGTGAAATGAATATTCCTAGACTAAATTAGGAAGTTAGCTGTCATTCATATGAATGTGTTAATGATCCCAATCAAATGCTTAAAAATGTTTAGTTTTTTACTTCAAAAAAATAAAATTATAAAACCAATTAACCTAAGGTGTACATTATGGTGATTTTAATAACTGCTACTATTTAAAAAATTATTGTAAATTAAAATATTATAAAGAATTTAAACCTCTTCTTTCTTGTTCTCCTTTCAAAATTCTGTTCATGACTCTTCCCTTTGTCTCCTTTTCTGTTCGAGATTCCACCTCTCACTGTCTTGATTGCTCTGATGACCTCAATCAAAAGGCAATTACCTAGTGAGGGTGTAAGGTAATTATTCCTATCAAGTAGCAATTCAACACACCTGAATAGACAGCTGCAGTTCTTTTCAGGATGGCATTATTACCACAAAATTTGACTCTGGAAATTTGTGAAGCATGTAAAAATCTATGACAAGTTGCTGATTTATTTGCAAGATACCTAGGACAGTTATTTATTTCCACTAAAAGCCATATTTCTAAAAGGCAAAGTAAATAAGGGAGAGAAATGGATTCGATAAAATGAGATTTACTCAAATTTATATATTAGATTTACAAATCAAAGTGAATTCTAAGCTAATTTTACTAGACTAATAAACTCTTACAGAAATTTCATCAAAATATATATTTATAAATCTAAAATTCTGAAACATGCAATGAACTATCATCCAGAAGTGGAAAATGAAATTAGTCATAAAAATGGCAAAATATTTTCATAGGTCAGCATTGTCATACTAATGTCTTTTGGTAAAAAGTACATTAAAGTCAGTCTCTGAACAATGCAGAGGTTAAGGGTGCCAACTCCCACTTAGTCAATAATCTGCATATAAGTTTTGACGCTCCCTAAATTAGTTGTCCCTCAGTTCCCAGGGAATTTGTTACAGAAACTCCCAAAGAAAACAAATTCACAGATGCTCAAGTACCCTATATAAAATGACATAGGTTGATGCATATAGTCATTCCTTTGCATCCACAGACTCCCAGCTGTAGATGGAAATCATTAGAGGTATTTGTTGGAAAAAATCCACATATAAATAAATGGACCTGGCTAGTTCAAACCTGTGTCATTCGAGGATCAGCAGTATTTAGAAAATTGAACATACTGGAATTATTTTTTATATAGAAACACTTTTGTTTGGGGGTTTCTAAGGTACCACCTTCAACAGAAAGGGAGAAAAGATGCTATGCTCGTGAATTCTGTTTCCATTTTTACAGCTTCCATTAACAATGAGGCTTTATAGAGTACCGTCTTCTTCTTCCCAGTTTCCTTGGTAACTTCTTTTTTTAATGTTTGTGTGTTTGTTTTTAAGTGATTTTAGAGGGAGAGAAAGGAAAAGAGAGACAGAAACATTGATGTGAGAGAGAGACATTGATCGGCTGCTTCCCCTCTGCTCCCCTACCAGGTAACTGTAACCTAGCTGTGTGCCCTGACTAGGGATGCACTGCAGTCCTTTGGTGTACGAATGATGCTCCAACCAAATGAGCCACCTGGCCAGAGCTCCTTGGTAACTTCTTTAGGATGAATTTAGAGCTTTGGTAATTGAATTATTGTCCATTTTTTTCACCATTAGAGATTATGCTCTAATTATTTATTTATTTCATGTGTGTTTTTCAATACCACATAATTTCTATTAAGGGATTTGAATTATTTTTATCACTTCAGTATCCCCAGAGCTTAAAACAGTGCCCAGCACAAAGTAGGAACTCTATAAATATTTATTAGTTGGAAAATTTCAATGAATAATGGACAGCTTGGATAATGCCCTGAATGAAGAAGAAAGCTTTTCCTATCCAGCTTTTGAATTCTCTTTCTGATGGAAACAACCTTTCTAATGAATAATTGATTATAATTTTCAGCCTATAAAGCAGGGAAGGGGAAAAGGACGAGAAGGAAGTATCTGAAAGAAGAGTCCTGTTGTCCACCTGTGCTTTCCAGAAACCGCGTTCCTTTAACAGTGCAGCTGGGAGGCAGTGCTGCCATCACATGGACAACAAGTGGCAGGAATGCTGAGATTTGCCCAACCCTTTGTCCTCATGAAGGAAATTCAAGTTGGAAACGCAGAATGCAATTGAAATTTTATTCCAAATTGGTGGGAAAAAATCTCGATCTTGCCTATTTTTCTTATGTAACCACAAGACCTGATAGTTCCCAGTGAAGCAGCGATTTCTTTTAAGCTAACTTTGATTGACTGCTTTCAATATATCAGATATTTAACAAAGTACTTTTTCATGATTATCTTAGTTAATCTTCTCCACAATGCAATTATATAAACATAATTATTATTTTTTCACACAAATATTCTGAGACTTAGGACAGTTCTATATGTTGTTCAAGTTCTGAAAGTGCCAGGATGTGAATTCTAGAAAATTGCTTTTTATTTTCGACACTAGTCTTTATGGTAGATATAGCATCGTGCATGGGAACTGTTATAATTTATTGCCATTGCAGTGAAATGCCCTGTTTGGTTCTTCAAATTAAAATTTCTAAAAGGTCAGGCACACTGGAAAAAATTATATTCATCTAAAATCTGTGACACACAGTTGATATATCCTTTTGGAAACAACTTGTTCCCCATGTTTTTAAACTTACTTTTTCCCAAATACTTTTTTACTGAAGTGATTTTCTTTCTGTTAGAGGCCCAAGTGAATGGTTATTCAACATTCACTGTAAAGAGCTTTTGAGCCCAACCAAGGCGAGAGTCTATCGAATCATGGTTTTACATTTATAATTAGAGTTGGATTAAATCACCTCTAACAATCTTTGAGCACTAGACATGTTTTCCTAGCCACTTGTATTCACCCTGACTGTAATGCTTATCCCACTTCATTTTAATTATCTTTCTCCTTCATTAGACTATGAGTGTCTTGTAGGAAGAGTCTCTATATTGATGACTACCACATATTTGGTGAAGATCACTATAGTCAATGCATAGTGTTTGCTGAATATTTAGTGAAATAATAAAATTAATGAACAAGCTTCTATGAGTTATAGCCTAATAGCCTCTATGAGAGAAGTAATTCCTTGGTGTAGAAGAATAACAAGAAGTTACATAATTGCTTTTTGTCAAGGAATATATCACAAGAGAAAAATCCTGAAACAAGAATTGTCAACCCACTGCCAAGTTAAATTTCCCCAGAAATTTGCATCACATCCTTCATTGAGCTTCCCCTCATTCCATCCCCACTGCACAACCCAATCTGCTATAAGTAAAAGCTCCTATTTAAAAAACTGGTCAGCCCCGGCTGGCTAGCTCAGTTGGTTAAAGCATGGACCCCATACACCAAGGTTGCAGGTTCGGTGTCTGGTCAGGGTACATAGAGGAAGCAACCAAAAATTCATAAATGGGTAGAACAACAAATTGATGCTTCTCTCTCTCTCTCTCTCTCTCTCTCTCAAATCATTAAATAAACAAATTAAAACTGGACATGATACATACATTCATTAGATATAGTCCATATAACTCTGGTTTAGAATTATTCCTAATTTCACTGCTGGCAAGATCTGTAATTTAATACTTCCAGTCCTAATAAGCTAAAATAACCAACTGACCCTTCCAGGCACACCATGGTTTCAACATTCATTTGGAGTTAAAGGACAAAAGTAGAAGTAAGCACTTAATTCAGGAAATGAAGAACGGCATACTTTGTAAAACACTTTTAGAATAGTATAGAATAAACCGTTCAACTTCTGACCAATTCAGTTTGTTTTATTATCCTTTCAACTGACCAACAAGCATACTCTAAGCTCTAGAAAAAGAGTGAGGCCCTGTAAAGCAACATGATCTGTTTACTCCTCCGGAGGGTACAATTCATGTCAACTCCAGTTTGTAAAGCATCCCTGGGGCTGTGCCTTAGAGCTGCTCCCACAGGAAGGTAATGTAGGCAAGATCTCTGCTCTCTGCCTAGCCGTGAGATTTTCTGAGGAATAGGAGAAGGGAAAATAGAAATAATTTGTTCTTCATTTACTTTGGTACTTGCTTATTGGCAGGCACCATACTATGTACACACTGTGTATTTCTTATCATGTATATAATCCACACTTTTTATAGTTGAGGACATTGAATTTTAGAAGAAATAAGTGGATTGCCATAACAGCTAAGGGGCAAAGCCTATGTTAACCTATAGGATTTGTCTGCCTCCAAAACCTTTCCACAATTCACATATGTAATTTTGGAATGATTAAATACCTTGCATGTCATGCAATTGGATATGAACTTTGTGTGGAGGCAATAGGAAGACATAAATTTTATTCACGATCAGGACACAATTATGTAAATACTTTAGAAAAATCACTGGCAGAGTAAGTAGAACAACATTGGGTGGGATTTACTGAAGAGGCCAAGAAGCCTCAAAATAGCTGTCAATTATACTAGTGCCTTGGGGAGAAAGAAACCCCAGGGAATGTGTTCTAAATACAGTTAACATGGCTTCTAAACCCAGGAGCATCACGTTAGTCTCACTAATCAGAAATCATTGTCTGAACCATAAGCCTCCAATAAGAAAACTAATTTTGCTGAAGATCAAATAATCCAATCAAATGTTCTCTACTAGAAAAATTCAGAGGTGAGAAGCAAACAGAAAAGCATAGCTATCTGAATGTCTAAACCCTAACAGAAGGATAGGCCAGCCTCCCAGAGCTGTTTGAATACTAGGAAAAGGATTGTTGCATCCTTTCTTAGGACTGCTAGCATTCTCCAACCTTAAAAGTGCAAACATTCTTGGCATGCCTTGCAAGATCCATATTTTAAAAGGCAATGAGAAGAAGAGTGAAATATTTAGAAAATCTCTTAGTGCTTTGTTTTATTGTTAGTTACTATGTCAGGAACTGGAAACATGCAAATGATCTTTTCCATTCATAGCTGGTGAATATTTACAGTATGAATCGCCCCTTTTGACTCAACATCTGCGCTTTTAACACAACTGCTCTTTTCAGATCTTTAATCACTTGATGTCAACTTAAGATTAATTGTCTTTTCTTGCGTATAGATCTAGTTAAACAAACAAACAAGCAAAGAACAACAACAAAAAACACTCCACACAATTTCCTTTTCATACAGAGTAAGACTAGGTTTATACGTTTTAAAAGTTGTTTTTTTGGTTTTATTTTATTTAAAAGATTTTATTTATTTATTTTAAGAGAGAGGGGAAAGGAAGGAGAGAGAGAGTAACATCAATGTGTGGTTGCCTGTCACGCACCCACCTATTGGAGACCTGGCCTGCAACCCAGGCATGTGCCCCGACTGGGACTCAAATCAGCAACCCTTTGGTTCGCAGGCTGGAGCTCAATCCACTGAGCCATACCAGCTAGGGCCAGATTGGTTCTTTAATATTTTTTTTTCTTTTAATTCAGAAAAGGGAACCTATGTATTTTGAGTAATGCATTCATTCAGATAGGCTTCTTTCAATAGTCTTTCCTAATATTTTGGCTGAAGTCATATAGAAATTTCAAGTGTAATCTTGGATGAAACTTTACAAAGTCAACTTTTTTAGCAGTATTATTGCAGCAGAAATCCAAGAGCAGGACATCAGATATTTAAAAACCTTGAACTCTTCAATCTTTAAATTACTTATATGATCAAGGCTATAGTTTCATAAATAAAAAAAAATGTCCATATCAGCCTAACTTAAAGTTTACCTGAATAACTTTTCAGAGATCATGGTTTAAACACTGAGGTTTCCTAATATGTTAGCACAGTTGAACACATCTCATTCCCCTCAGTTGAATGCATCTCACCAAAATGGAAAAAAAAATAGTCTACTGAATATGACAATACTTAGTCTAGGTTTTATTATTAAAATAATATGATTTATAATATACATTTATTGAAAATTAAAATTAATAAATAAAAATTCTGCTTGTGGCACTATGAACTTGTAAAAGAATGGAAAATCATCTCTGCCCTCAGAGTACTTATAACTCAATACACATAAATTCTTCAATTCAAATTTAACTTTTTAGATAATAATAAAACAGCATAAAATTACAGGAATAGTTGAGCATTTCAACTCAAGAGTAGGAATAATAAAGACAATTAAGACCTATTTGCAAATAAAATACCCTTTCTTAATAAAGTCTCTTTCAGGCATTTCTCAGGAAAACACTAATCTTGGGTTTATTGATACTATGAATAGTGTTTTGTTGTATAATAAGTGTAACTTGACATATTCACTCATTTGACACTTAGAATTCCTACTCTGGTCATAACCACTGGCTAATAAAAATGTATTTTAATAATCTGTACATTCAAGAAAACTTCAAGCTTTGCCTGTCAAACCTATGAAACTTTTTAATCACATTGTATATTATCATTCTGAGGTTAGATCTGATCTACCTAATGTGAAGATGATTTACTGAAATAAAATAGAAATATATAAGTTATAATCAAACTGCTATTTCACACATTAGACCAATTTTTAACTTGAAAGGACTTATAATTTTAAAAGGTAATTCATGAAACATTTGTTCTGTTACGATAATAGTGTTTAAGGTCAACACACATTTGTTGTTAGATTTCTAGGTTGAATACATAGATAACTAGGGCAGTCTCTGTCTCTTGGGATTCAAAATCTTATTTAAGCATATACTTTTAATAAAACATAGCAAATGTAATACAGGATACATATTAAGTGTTCATTTTTCATACAAAGAAATGTATAATATAAAAAATCAGTAATCAGTAAGAGCTGATAATCAAACTCTTCAAAAAATTAAAAAAAAGAGCCCGGCTGGTATAGCTCAGTGGAATGAGCGCGGGCTGGGAACCAGAGGGTCACGGTTCGATTCCCAGTCGGGGCACATGCCTGGGTTGCGGGCCAGGTCCCCATGAGGGCCATGTGAGAGGCAACCATACATTGCTGTTTCTCTCCCTCTCTTTCTCCCTCCCATCTCCTCTCTCTAAAAATAAATAAATAAAATCTTAAAAAAAAAATTAAAAAAAAGAAAAAGCCCTGATTTGTAGCATGGTCAGTCAGTTTTCATAATACCCCCACCAAGACTGACTTTAAGCTTCCAATGTGATGTCATTGAACTTGGAATTAGAAAGGTATGCACACAAAAATGTGAAATCCAATATGTGGTGACTCCAGAATACCATCGTCTATGTTCTATACTGACTGATTTTGTTTTAATAGAACTTGGTCTTAAAAATATATATATATATATATATTGACAAAATCAAGAGCAGAATTAGTTGACTATTTAAATTTGGGAAAGTCACTTAACTTGTATGGATCTCACTTCCTTACTTTGTAATATTCTTTTGATGTCCCTCAAGAATTATTGATTCAAAAACTGTTGAAGAATTATGTAATTCACAATAATGACAAGGGCTCACTGCACAACTATTTGTTAACTACGTAACATCTCAGTGGTGCTGGTATCACAGAATTTACCTTTTCTCACCCTTTGTTGACAATCCATGAGAGCAAACACTTTGACAATTACAAGATTGAAATGTCAATTTTAATTGATTTTTTGAAAAATATTATAGTTCATACATTTGTAACATTAAGCCAAAGACAAAAACTACTGACAATACCATCCTCTAATAGCTACCTTTCTCTGTTAAAATGAAATTAAATATCCTTGACCGAGTTACCTCTTTGATTGCCTACCATCCTTTTCTGTCACTCCACTCCAAACACAGAGGCCTTGAGAACGTCAAGTTTACTCTAGTCTCAGGGTTTTGGACAATCTTCTGTGTGCTTAGAACACTTTCTACCAAATACTCACTCCCTCCCAAACCTCAAGTCTGTGCTCAAATATCATCTTAATAAAAAGATCCTCTCAAAATGCAACTCTACCAATATCCATCCACTTTATCCTGCTCTATGTTTCTTTTTAGCACATATCTACGCCACAGCCTACTCTATATGTATTTGTTCATTGCTAGGTTTCTTTGAAAAATTAAGAATTTTGTTTTCCTTCGGGCTCCATTTCCAAGTCACAGTGCTTTGAAGAGTCTCTGACACAAGAAGGCACTCATTAAGAGTGAACACACATGCACACACCCCCTCCTTTCCCTGGGGGCACAGGAAGAGGGTCACCTGCATGCACCCAGTTGAAACTTTTAGAGGGTATGGTTAGTCAATTTAAATAGAATACGTTTAGAGAGTGACACCAATATTACATTATAAATATGAGTATTCCTTATTATTCTTTTAGTGTTTGTTCAGCTGGAGCTAATGTTTTATAAGACATAATTAGACAGAAAGATAATACATAACAGCTTTCATGGTCCATGGAGGAAAGGAGAAAAGAGGCAGAATTTGTCTCCAAAAATTAACTAATTAATACCAACACACTCGGGACCGGTAAAGCTCCTTTTCTTTTGTGTTATTTGTTGAGTAAAGAGAAGATCCAGTTATTTGTATTGCATTGTTTTCTGGCTCGGCAGCCTGGTTTTTAGCTTCCCATAAGTGGTTTTGTGAGAGATGTTTTGACATTTAATTTATGCACAGCCGAAAATAAATTTATTCTATACAGAAAAATTGGTTTTGGCAGAGTAGTTAAGATTATAAATACAAGTATTTTTCCTTGCAGATGGAGAGGTCTCTTACTGTATTACTTATACCAACTTTATAAACATTTTATAAGAGAGCCATAAATTACACAAGGTGGGGCAAAGTAGGTTTACAGTTATTTGGGTAGAAAATAGTACAATAATTAATAAATGATAACACAAAACTAAACTCTGCATTTTATATACTCACAACTGTAAACTTACTTTTGCTCCACCCTTTGTATAGATTTAATTCTTTTCCCCATGAGAAAAAATTTCGACTTCAAAATAGGATTACTGACATTTTATTCTTGCTGAATGTCATAGTAATACCTTGTCATATTATCAGTTACCTTTATAATACTAGGGTATTTGTGAATAAGTCTCTTGTTTTGGGGCTGGTTTTCTGGTGTGCATTAACCTTCCTTTTCTTTGCTCCCTTTAGAGTTATCACTTCCCTATTAATATTTGACTCAAACTATTTTCTCCAGGATGCTCGGTTGTACATTCATTTGCCTATAGAGAAATAACAGAGGCAGATGCTTCTTTGACTGCTAAGTTCTCACTTTAAAGAAGAGTGAAATAAAAGGATAACAAGGTGCAACCAGATAAGCTATATCATTAACCTTGGACTCGATCTACTACTGCAGTTTATTGTAAAGTAAGTCATAAAGTCAAATGTGCAATTTGTTGTTGATAACTACTTGCTGCCTTACATTAGGAAATAAAAACAATTAAATTAGTTATACCCACCCTGCTCTGATTACTTATTGATAATCTAATTAAAATTTAAACATACTGACATCTACAGAAACGGACAACAATAGTACAATCTAATTTATGGATTAAAACAATGACACAATATTGATTGCTCTACAGAGGAAGAAAGCAACAGAGAATGCAGTATGATGTTCTGCTGAAAAACTGGATTGTGTTTATGCTGACTCTAACATGTTGACCTTGGGAATTTTATGACTTCTTCAAGGCTCAGTTTCTTCCTTTGTAAAGTGGGATTAAAATAGAATCTATTTCATAGATTCAATGTGAGGATTATGTAAGATAGAATATAAATGATTATCAGCACAAGAGCTGGCACACAGTACTGTATAGAAAGAGTTAGATGGTGTGATTGATGGAGGTGGGAGTGATTCTATAAAAGCAGGCTTTATAATTACTTACTAGAGTGAAGGCTAATTGTAAACTACAGTTTTGAGGAACTGGAAGATAGAATCTTTCTATATATATACTATGAATTGTCACCGTAGTTGTGGTTGGTATACAGAACACATTCACTACATGTTGATGGCATTCTCAAGTCAGAAACTATCCATCCACCTTTGTTTCTCCCATGCTTCTCACCAATGTACAATGCTTTAATCAGAATTCTATTATAGCCCTGGCTGGTGTAGCTCAGTGGATTGAGCGCGGGCTAGGAACCAAGCGGTCCCGGTTCGATTCCCAGTCAGGGCACATGCCTGGGTTGCGGGCCAGGTCCCCGTGAGGGCCATGTGAGAGACAACCATACATTGCTGTTTCTCTCCCTCTCTTTCTCCCTCCCTTCCCCTCTCTCTAAAAATAAATAAAAATTAAAAAAAAAAGAATTCTATTATAATGTTCAAAAAGGAGTATGAAAATTTTTTGGCATTTTACCTTCTTCAGAAGGTCCAGATTTATATATAAATAACACAGGAAAATCTTAAACATTTGTGAGACATTTTAATATAATAAAACTTGACAATTTTTAAATTATAATATTTAATAGTTTTATTTCTCTAATAATTTGTTTTTACTGTTGTATGCTACTTGAAGTATAGAAGTAGTACAAAGTTAACACAGCTGGTGTGGCCCAGAGGTCAGAGTCAAGGTCTATACTTGGGAGGTAACTATCTTATGCAACATTCAAAATAGGACTGTGTGTGTTCTTAATTCCCATCATATGTGGAGTCTAAAGGCTGTTTTACAAATGATTCACACTTAAGATATGAAATTGGCGTTCCACAGTTTTCAATGTGATTGTGGAAATTAGCATAGTGATTTGTAAACAGTTCACTGCTTAAAATTGTTGCCTGAGGATCTAGAACCTGGCAAAGGCAAACATTCTACTTCCTTGGGCTCTGGACTACAGGAAGAGGGATGATTTGAAATAGAAATGTTCAAATAAAAGGGGTCTCCTCCGTGGTGCTTCTGCTCTAGCTCATTTCCAAGCCACACAAAAGCCTGGAATCTGCTGCAGGAGCAGACACCTCTTATGTTCTACTTATGTGATCTTTGGCTTCTCCAATGGGAAATTATAACCCATATTTTGTATATCTCAATATAAAGTGTAGAAATAAATTTATATTACCAATACAAATTTATTAAAAGTTTAAAGTATTATTATATAAAGAAAACTATTTTCTCTGAGTGTAATAGGAGAATTATTAAGGATAATGACAGGGAATACTTACTTATTAAAGTTTAGATAATCTCTGTACAATGTATAGGTCAATATCCAGAAACAAATTTGGGCAATCTGCTTGCTTTCTATTAACACATACTGTAGTTTAGAAACTTCTAAGATTAGATTGTTAGAGGAGAATGCATAAAACTGCTGATTCGTTACTTTTCTAATAATAAACTATGCCGAGTAAGTATAAATGATTATCATGGAATAGAGAGAGCAATGGTGATAATGAACACAGAAGGGGTACCTTTCCAAAATAGCATGTGCCATATGTATGCACAAAACCAATTATACAAGTAATGTACACATCACTCATGCCATGTTTTGCAAATCAGCAAACATTTTGAAGTTCCTTCCAATAAGAAGTTTGCTGATTGTTGCCCAGGGAAAATTAAGAAGCATCCGAGTACTACATTCTGGAAAAATTTACAGCTGTTTTCTCTCTCTCTCTTTCTCTCTCCCCCTCTCTCCCAGTCTCTTTAATAGTTAAGAAAAATATTTGTAAAGAAATTGTATTTAGAAGCTGTTTACTCCATAGTTAGTACTCAGCCAGGCATCTGACATATGAGCATTCTTTCATGGCTCCAGCAATATTGATCTAGCCTGCTAGCCTTTAATGAAGAAAAGGAAAGGCATATTAATTTTATTACTACTTGTTGATTCTTAGCGTTGTTTTCATCCACGGCTTTAATTGCGTCAGCTCTTCTATGAACTCTAAAAGAACTTGCTATGTTTTTTTTTTTTTTTTTAATTTGGACAAATAAAACAAGGCTATAGTTTGTGAATTGAATTTAAATTTCAGCTCTCTCATTTTCTTGCTAGTAAATTCTAATATACAACCAAAGCAGAGCCACACAGTACACGTGCTCACTCAATGGGATCTACCACTCACGCTGACTAGTATAGTGAAGTCATCATTGTTTACACATGCACATTCCAGTCCACTCTCCTTGGCTGCCAGGTTACATCAATGTCATGCAAACTGTTCTTGTTACATTAACAATGGCTGGATAGACCTCCTGTATGTGTGCATGTGTGAGTGTGTGTGTATAATTTTAAATGATTAAAATAGCACACTACCATATTGCTATGTTCAAAATAGTTACTAATTTGTGCAGAACTTAAAAAATATATGTAGATATGCTGATCTTAAGGAGGCGGATCATACGTAAGTGTGGTTGGTGCATAATGACTTTCTAAGAGTACAGAATAAAAAGAGAGAAAATAAAGTATGTTTATATATGGAGAAACCTCTGATGATGAAGGTCAACATCAACTATGATAAGTCATGTTGATAATATATATTCTGTTTTTTTAAATCATCACCCAAGGATGTTTATTGATTTTAGAGAGAGAACAAGGTGGGGGTGGGAGAGAGAGAAATGTGATTTTTTGACAAGTGATCAAACCCACAACCTTTTTTGGGGTAGGGGATAATACTCTCCAACCAACTGAGTAACCCATACAGGGCAATAATATGCATTCTTGATGACATGTTATTGAGAATTGTTCTTAACCTCTCTGATCTTCCTCCCGAAACTCTATAACCCTGTTTTCATTATGAGAAAAACAAAGACCCATCTCAATTTATGCATATTCTACAAAACACCTCACTGATACTCAAATTGGTTATCAACAACTTGGAAAAATGAAGTAATTGTCATAACCAACAGGAGACTGACTTTTTGCATCAGAGTTCTGGGGTTAAATGTTGACTTGCATCTTCCTGGCTATTAGATCTTAAGCACATAGTCAAACTTTCTGAGGTACTCAGTTTTTCCTTCTATAAAGTTGAAATGACAAGACCCAAACCAAAGTGTTCATATTCAATGGAATAAGGTAGGTAGAAGACCTAGCAAATACCTAGAATGTTGGAGGCGCTAAATAGATACCGGTTCTCTCCTTCTCCTTTCATATACTTCAAAGAGCTTAGTCTATTCGAAAATGCTAATGGGTGACATCACATCCCTCCCTGATAGTTAGCTATTATTATTTTATTCTTATTTTCCCTCATTAAAATAAAACATGAAAGATCTGTTATCTTTTTAGAGTTTGGTTGTTTTCTATTGGGGGGGGCAGCCTTAATTATGCTGAATATATGACAGAAGCAGTTTCCTTGAAAATGCTTTTCTCCAATTAAAATATTTCCATAGTTTTGATTGTTTGGCTCTTTTCTGTTTGGGTCCATATATATTTTTCTCTTTTGATAGTAATAGTACCTTCTATTTCCCCTATTTACCTTTAAATGTGTTATGCTTTAATCAATTCCAAAGAGAAACATTATATTTCTTAAAATAAAAAAAAATTAAGGATACTGATTGATTGAGGTTTATAAATACAAGTTGTAGTTTTACAAACACAAGTATAAATGAAACAGTTGGATGTTTGCTAGGTTTGAAAAATGGCAAAAGTCATAATCACCTGGACTGTAGATAATCAGAATATTACCTATATTTTATGTAAAAACAAAAATTAGTTAAGGATTGCAAGTCCTTTAGGGATTTTGCAAAATATTTATTTCCACCTATGTTTATTTTAGATAAGTTTGACCTATTCAATTTCACTTACCTTTAAGAATAAATACAAAATAATCACTAGTTTGAAAATGATCTCATATCACAGTTTCTCATAAACCATAAGATATCCAGCATCTACTCTGTTCTGGAATAGCAGTAAAATAAAGTTATCCTATAATTTTAGCCTAGTGTTTTTTTAATATTTTAAAAGATAATATTAATGTGAATCATAGGTAATTCCTTTGTTTATTGTAATGTTACAAAGATACATTGAATATTTATAATAAAATAGTTTTTATGATTCTTCCTGCAAAGGATTTTGCAGAGGAATATAAAAAAACAAACAACATAAAATATTTCTAACCAAATTTTCCCTTGTTTGTTGTTAACTTTAATTTTGTTTAGCCAAAAATATACACGAGTTGATATTCAATAATGCTAAATTGACTACAATTTTCCTTTCTCCTGAGGGATATGTTTCATTATCCACTTACACCCATCGTTTCTGAATAAAGAGGATATTTTGTATTTTGGCAAAGATATGGAAGGCATGAAACTTCCCTAATGTAATTTCAGCTAATTAAAGACTCATTAAGAAAGAAATAGAAATGAGAATATGCCTGAGAACTTGCTTAAGTAATTTTAATTTTTAATCATTTTATTCTCTCACTAATTAAACAGTTTGATGGGTATCCATAGGCTATTTACCTAGTTTCCTGTATTTTGTCTTATAATTTAATATGTGCTCACTAATCAAATCATGATAGATTCTGAAGATATACTGTGTTTTTCCTATATTGTTCTGTTTCTAGTAAAATGTTTGCACAATTCATATATACTTTCTACATAATTTTATATAGTTTCCTTCATTCTCATGAAAATGGAATTCTGAGGAACTGCAATATTGAAGGAGCAGGTGAGATGGAAGAAGAGAAGCCAGTAAAAGGGATCACAAAAGATAGTAAATGTCAAAAAAGAACTATTAGAAGGGAAAGGCAACATGGCACCGCTAATAAAACATGGCCCGGAGTCTTAGACTTAGGTTTGTGTACAGTTTCTTACCACCTACAAGCTGTATGGCCTTGACTGATTTACTTAGTTCTCTGAACCTTGGTTCCTCCACCTATTAAGAGGTTATGATACTATTTAACTTAAATAGTTAGGAGGAATAATAATGCCAAACAAAATGCATTTATCACAGAGCCTGGCGCATTGTTGTAGCTGTCAACTACTTTCAGACTGCTCTTTAGTTAACCATGGCTTTTCTCCAACCCATGCTTGTCCAATCGCCCTACATGCTGCTTCCCTCCTATGTCCTGAAGTGTATTTCTGCAATAGAAAACTCATATTTCCATGTTCACGAGTCTGTGCCTTTACTGCTTGTAATACCAGTAGCTGGATTTTCCTTCCAATTGGGAATTTTTATCAGACAATTTCTGCTCTTCTTTCAACACTTGGCCTGAATATTTCTGCTTGACATGGCTTTTCTTGAAATAGCCTGAAGTAATTTATTATTTTATGTCTGGGTTTGTATAGACATTTATTTAAACCACTGAAATTTAATGTAATTTTCTGTTTGCATATGTGTCTTCCAGACAGACATCTTACTCATTTTTGTACCCTTGTTTCTATGTGGTATTCAAAGCCAATTCTCAATAAAGTTTGTTATTTTATAGTGAATTGCATATAGCTATCCTACTTCTACTTTTCATGGTTAAGCATGCTCTCTTGTTTTGTCTATAAAATTAGACATAGGATGATTAATTCATTTTATTTTTAAAGATTTGTATTTATTTATTTTTAGGGAGGGAGAAAGACAGAACAGAAACATTGACATGTGGCTGCCTCTCATATGCCCCCAACTGGGGACCTGGCCTGCAACCCAGGCATGTGCCCTGGCTGGAAATTGAACCAGCAACCCTTTGGTTAGCAGGTCAGCACTCAATCCACTAAGCCACACCAGCTAGGGTGCAATGATTAATTCTATTTAAAAATCTGCCTTTATACTTTCTTTACTATTTATCCTTTAAAAGTTTTGAATCTGATAGATGGGTGGCAAACTTTGTATACTGCTTGTCTTGTCATGGTAAACAATTTGCCTTTCACCATAAACTCAAAGAAAAGATAATTTTTGGATGGCCTCTGAATTTGTACATTTTTATGAGGAAACTAACTGCCATCATTTGAAATACATTAGAGGGGGTTTTATTAGGTGCCTTGGGGGCCTGATAATAGTATTTAAACTCATTCATTTAAGTCAGCACACAATCATTGCCAATGCAGGTGGTAGGAAAGTCAATATCATTTGATGGGCTGCATGAAAGAAGTAGCTTTGTCAACATTAGAGATATTTTAACAACAAAAAATAGAATTGTTACCATGTAAGGTTTTTGGATCATTAACTTCCTCTAAATCATATAAAGGAGGGTTAGCATTATATCGATCTAAATAAAAGAAAGGAGAGCTCACCTTCCTTCTTTCCTTGGTATTCCTCCTTCATTAATAATTTAACAATTCCTTGAGACATTTACCTTTACATGAGTACAATAACTATAATAAATGCTATTACGCCATTGATCTATTTAAACATGACAAAGTATTTCATTTATTCCTCATAATAACCCCAAAAATATCAGTTAAGTTTTATTTGCCATAAGAGAAAATCTGACTTTTAGTGACATCCATGTTCCACACAAGTAATAGGTAATTAATTAACTGAATATCTGAACCACAATCTCTCTGTTATAAAGCACATAATATGAACCTTATACACATTTCAGTTTATACAAATTTTCTGTGCACTGTTTCATTTTACCCTTATAAGAATGGTATTATTTTTCTTTAGATTTCTTTTTGTTTGTAGGGCAGTGCACAGATGGGAAAGTCATGCTGATAAGCAGAATATGATTTTCACAAATATTCTATTTATGGTGCCCATATGGCTAATAATAGAAAATGGAATTCTATAGAAACATGGAAATTTATTTAATTAGGAATGCTCCTCTGAGGGCCAGGCTGGGTAGCTCAATTGGTTAGAGTGTCATCTAGATACTCCAAGGTTGCTTGCTGGTTTGTTTCCCATCAGGGCACCATAAGAATCATCCGATGACTATATAAATAAGTGGGATAACAGAATCTCTCTTTCTACCCCCACCCCCTTTCTTGTTCTAAAATAAATACATAGTTTTCTTTTTCTTTTTTTTATTTTTTTTTAAATAATTACTTTATTGTTTTTCAATTACAGTTGTCTGCATCCTCTCCCCTCCCCTCCCCCACCCCCATAGTTTTCTTAAAGATTTTATTTATTTATTTATTTATTTTTAGAGAGAGGGGAAGTGAAGGAGAAAGAGAGGGAGAGAAACATAATGCGTGGTTGTCTCTCAAGTGCCCACTACTGGGGACCTGGTCCATAACGCAGGCATGTGCCTTGACTGGGAATCAACCAGCAACCCTTTGGTTCGCAGGCCTGTCCTAAATCCACTGAGCTACACCAACCAGCCAGGGCCATACATTTTTTTAAAAAGATATAAAACAATGCTCCTGTGATATCAGAAATAAGCAATTTGGGACCAGATGCCCTTATAACTAACTGCTTTCCAAAGTTTACAATATATAATATCCTCCAAATTTAACATTAAAATAAACTGAGACAGAACATCACAGCTTTATTTTTTGTATTATAAAATGTAGGTAATAATGTTACTGTCCTTCCAATTTCACATGATTGCTCTGAGAATCAATTTCAATACTGCAGGTGAAAGTATATTATAAACTACATACTATTTTAAATGTCTTAGAAAGAGCATGTATGATGCAATCAGATATCTCACCTCTTTTGTGGCAGCACCAAGATATAAATCCAAGACTTTTCATTCCCATTCATTGTTCTGCTAATTTTGCAAGTATGTTTTGAGGACCCAAAAGTGTTTCTATGATATGTTAAGTTCTGGAAATTTGATTTACAAAAGTGACTAAAAAAGATGGAAGCAAATAGATGGATTTGTGTTACATTTTAGACTTAAAATAACAAAGCCTTTTATTTTAGTATTTCCAACTATCCATATTGTTTTTTGATTAGCAGAAGAGTCAGATTTGAATTTCAGGTTTTATTTTTAAATTGGTATTGTACATGTTCTCAATAGGTTATACACATGAGGATTATTTTATCTTCCATATTATAGAAGAAATTAAATAAACCTGGAGATTTAGAAATTATTTTAAGACCTTAAACTACAATGACTTTATAATGAATGGAATACTACAGCAGCAGAAAGAAAGAACTCCTACCCTTCATCACAGCATGGATGGAACTGGAGAGAAATTACGTTAAGTGAAATAAAAATAAATACCATATGACCTCACCTATAAGTGGAACCTAATGAACAAAACAAACAAATGAGCAAGATAGAACTAGAGGCTTGGAAATAGAGAACAAACTGACAGTGAGCAGAGGGGAGGGGAGATAGTGGGGAAAAAGGGAGAAAAGGCAAGCAAAGGAACATGAATAGAGGATTCACAGGCATGGACAATGGGGGGATTGGCTGTGGGAGTGGGGGAGTGGGGTAGGAGAGAGCAATGGGGAGAAAGGCAGGACAGCTGTAACTGAACATCAATAAATGTTTAAAAAAAGCAAAAAAATCCATTGTTTATTTTGGTTTGAATAAGCTATTACATGATTTTTTAAATGAGATAATTGAATTAAAATTATTCTTTCATTTTCCAAAAGAAATGAGTTAAAATTAATATAAATTTTATATTAATTTACATTAATATAAAATTTATATTTATCATTTAAAAACTAAGCATAATTTCATTAAACTTTTAATGTGAGCTTAAGAATTATTGGTTTTCATTCAAGTCTACATTTTTATCATTAAAATTATACTTACTTGTACATACTTCAATACTACATCATTATTTCAAGAAAACTGATATAAAAATAATTTAGATATCTGAAAATATAACCAGTGAGTATTTTTCAAGTATCTTTTCTTAAATCGTCACCCTAGGATATGTTTATTGATTTTAGAGAGGAATGGAGAGAGAGAGAGAGAGAGAGAGAGAGAGAGAGAGACATTAATGTGAGAGAGATACATCAATTATTTGCCTCCCACTTGTGCCCAAACTGGAGATAGAACCCACAACCCAGGTATGTGCCCTGACGAGGGATGGAACCCACAACACTCCAACCAGCAGAGCCACCTGTCCAGGGAAATGAGTTGTTAGTCTTAAAGCTTAGTGGCAATTATTTCACTTTATTTAAAACACACAAATGAATAACTCAGGAAAAAGAACCTTAGAAACAGTGAATTAATACCATGAAAGACCTATATTTACATTACTCTACCAGATAAACTAAACATATAAAACAAATATTAACAGATCAAAGGGAAAAACAGGCAAAAGTACAAAACAGTAGAGAATTTCAATGCCCCATTTCGACAATGGATAGATAATCTAGTCAGAAAACCAATAAGGAAACATTGGACTTAAAATACATGCTAGATCTGATAGACCTAACAGAAGATACAGAGCATGATGTTCCCCAGCAGCAGAATACGCATTCTCGTCAAGCTCACGTGGAAAGTTCTCCAGGAGAGATCATGTGTTAGAGTACAAACAAGTCATCATAAATTTTACTGTTGAAATCATATGAAGCACCTTTTCTACCACAGTAAAATGAAACTAGAAATCAGTTTCAAGAAGAAATCTAGAAAATTCACAAGTACATGAGAACACTCAATATGCTCCTGAACAACAAGTGAGCTGCAGAAGAAGTCTAAAGAGAAATTAAAAAAATATATATTAAGACAAGTGAAAATAGAAATACAACATTCCAAAATGTATAGGCTGCAGAAAAATCAGTCCTAAAAGGGAATTTTATGGCATAAACATCTACATTTAAAAAATCTCAAATAAATAACCTAACTTTACACCTCAACAGGCTAGAAAAACAACAAACTGAGACCAAAATTTGAAGAAGGAAATATTGAAGATGAGAGCAAATTAAATAAAATAGACTAAAAAGGAAATAAAAAAGAGCAATAAATCTAATGGCTTTCTTTTAAAGCATAAAATAGATAAATACATGTGTAGACTTCCCAAGATAAAAAAGAGGTTCTAATAAATATAATTAGAAATGAAAGATGAGACATTAAAAATGATACCATCGATAGTTACACGTAACTAAATAGAAAAACTTAGAAGAAATGGATTAAGTTTATAGAAATATATGACCTACCAAGAACAAATTATGAAGAAATAAAATGTCTGAACAGAACAATTACTAGTAAAGAGATTGATCAGTAATCAGAAACTTTCCAGTAAAGAAAAGTCTAGGATCAGATGGCTTCACCAGTTAATATTACGGAACATTTAAACAATAATTAATATTAACGTTTCTAAAACTATTGCAAAAATATACAAGGTAGAAACAATTCTGAAATCATTTTATCAGAAAAAAGTTACCTTGAAACCAAAGTCAGACAAAGACAGAGTAAGAAAAATATATAGATCAATATCCCAGATCAGCATAGATGCAAGAATCCTCAATAAAATATTAGCAAACTAAAATAACACTTTAAAAGGATCACACACAATGATCAAGTGGGATTTATTTCAGGTATACAAAGATGGCTCAACATGTAAAATCAATAAATGTAGTATACCATGTTCATAAAATGAGAAATAAAACTATATAATTATTTAAATAGATGCAGAAATGCATTTTGACAAATTTCAACATCCTTTTAAACATTTTTATTTATCTATTTTTATTTATTTTTTTTAGAGAGAGGGGAAGGGAGGGAGAAAGAAAGGGAGAGAAACAGCAATGTATGGTTGCCTCTCACATGGCCCTCACTGGGGACCTGGCCTGCAACCCAGGCATGTGCCCTGACTGGGAATCAAACCAGGACCCTTTGGTTCCCAACCCACGCTCAATCCACTGAGCTACACCAGCCAAGGTTCAATATCCTTTTATGTTAAAAAAAAAAAAAACAAAAAAAAAAAAACCTTAACAAAGTGGGTCGTAGATGAAATACACCTAACATACTAAAAGCCACTTATGGCGCTGGCTGGTATGGCTCAGTTGGTTGGAGTGTTGTTCTGTAAAGTGAAAGGTTGCGGGTTCAATTTCCAGTCAAGGCACATGACTGGATTGTGGGTTTGGTCCCCAGTCAGGGCATGTACAAGAAGCAAATGGATTGATGTTTCTCTATCACATCACTGTTTCTCACCCTCTCTCTCCTTGCCTTCCTCTCTCTCTAAATATCAATAAGCATATCCTCAAGCAAGAATAAGAAATAAATAAATAAATAGCAAGTAAATGACACATATGACAGGCCCAGAGTAGCTAACGTTTTACTCAGAATAAGAAATAAGAAATAAATAAGAATAATAAAGAATAATAAGAATAATAAATAAGAATAATAAAGAATAATAAGAATAATAAATAAGAATAATAAAGAATAATAAGAATAATAAATAAGAATAATAAGAATAAGAAATAAGAATAAGAATAAGAATAATAAGAATAATAAATAAGAATAAGAATAATAAGAATAATAAGAATAATAAATAATAATAATAAAGAATAATAAGAATAATAAATAAGAATAATAAGAATAAGAAATAAATAAATAAATAGCAAGTAAATGACACATATGACAGGCCCCTGAGTAGCTAACGTTTTACTCAGTGGTGAGTGCTGAAAGCTTTTCTGCTAAAATCATGAGCAAGTCAAGGGTGTCCACTCTTCGTCCGTTTTATTCAAGATAGTACAGAAAATCTTACCCAAAGCAATTAGGCAAGCAAAAAGAAATAAAAGGTATCCAAGTTACAAAGGAAGAAGTAAAACTTAACTATTTGCAAATGACATGAGATTATGCACAGAAAAATTTAAGGCCACAAAAGATGTTAGAACTGATAAAGTTAGTAAAGTTGCAAAATACAAAACAACATAAGAAACTCAGTTGCATTTTTATATATTGACAATGAAGTATCACAAAGAGAAATTAAGAAAATAATCCCATTTATAATTATACTGAGAATAAAAAGCGTAAGAATACTTTGAACCATGGAGTTGAAAGACCTACAGGTCTCTAAAAACTGTAAGACATTGATGGAAAAACTTGCAAAAGACACAAATAAATGGAAAAATATTCTGTGCTAATGATTGGAAAAATTAATATTGTTAAAATGTCCACACTACCCAAAGCACTCTAAGATTCCATGTAAGCTATATCAAAATTTCAATAATATTTTTCACAAAAATAGAATAAACAATCCTAAAATTTATATGAAACCACAAAAGACCCAAAATAGCCAAAGTAATCTTGAGAAAGAACAAATGGTTTTTAATTTCAAACTATATCCCAAAGCTACAGTAATTAAATCAGTATGTTATTGGTATAAAAACAAAACTCATAGATCAATGGAAAAGAATAGAAAGCCCAGAAAAAAATTCTCACATATATGCTCCATTAATTTTTTGACATAAACAAGCCAATGACATACAATGGGGAAAGGAAGTCCTCTTCAATAAAAGTTGTAGGAAAAATTGAATACCCACATACAAAAAATGAACATGGCCCTGACTGGTGTGGCTCAGTGGATAGAGCCCCACCCTTCAAACCAAAAAATCATTGGTTTGATTCCCGTTCAGGGTACATGCCTGGGTTTCTGGCCAGGTCACCCACTGAGGATGTGGGAGAAGCAACAGGTTGATGTATTGCTCACACATAGATGTTTTTCTCCCTCTCTTCCCAGCTCTCCAAAAATCAATAAGTAAAATCTAAAAAAAAAAAGAACCTGAACCACTATCTTATACCATACACAAAAACTCATGCAAAGTGGATTAAAAACTTGAATGTAAGACTGTAAGTGGTGAGCTCCTTGACACTGGTCTTAGCAGTGATTTGTTTGGATTTAACACCAAAAGCAAAGATAACAAAAGCAAAAATAAGCAAGTGGGCTACATCAAATTAAGAACATTCTGCACTATAAAGGAAACCATTGACAAAATGAGAAGGAAACTTACCAAATGACAGAAAGTATTTGAAAACAGGGTGGACATAAGTAGGTTTATAGTTGTGAGTATGCGAAACACAGAGTTATATTTGTATTATTTTTATGTTATTGTACTATTTTCCATACAAGCAACTGTAAACCTACTTTTGCCCGCCCTGTGTACCTGATAAACAGTTAATATATAAATATATATAAAATATATAAATAGCTCACACAACTCAATAGCAAGTAAAAAATGCAATTGAAAAATAGGCAAAGGGTATAAATGTACAGTTTTCCAAAGAAGATATACCGATGGCCAATAGAAACAGGATAAGATACTAAATATCACTAATCATCTGGGAAATTCCAATCAAAACCACAATAAGAATAGCTATTATTAAAAAAATAAGAAATACAAAGTGTTGCCAAAGATGTGGAGAAAAGAGAGTCCTTGTGTACTCTGGGGAAACTGGTATACCTATTATGAAAAATAGTATACAGTTTTCTCAAGAAATTAAAAATAGAACTACCATACGATCTAGTGCTCACATTCCTGGGAACATCTCTGAAGGAAACGAAGCCACTGTCTGGAAGAGACACCTGCACTCTCACATTCATTGTAGTGTTATTCATAGTAGCCAAGATATGGAAACAATCTAAGTGTCTGTCATGGAATGAATGGGTCAGGAATATGCGAAATATATTCAGTGGAATATGAGTTAATCTTAGATAGGAAGTTAATCTTGCCATTTGCGACAGCATAATTGAATCTGAGGGCTAAGTAAAATAGCCAAGCAAGAAAGACAAATACTGCATGGTTTCATATATATGTGGAATATAATCAAACAACAAACAAAGAGGTCAAACTCATACAAACAGCAAGTAGAAAAGCGGTTGACGGGGCAGGGGGTGGGCGGTGAGGGAAATACAGAGAGAGAGGTAAGAGAATACATACTTTCTGTTATAAGATAAATTACATATAAGTACTTAATGTACAACATAAGATTATAGTTGATAACACTATTTATATACTTGAAATGTGCTAAGAGAGTAAGACTTAAGTATTTTAAAAAATGGTAAATATGTGAGGTGGTGGAGGTTAATTAACTCTGGGGAATCCTTTACATTGTATATGTATACAATATACTTCACAGTGTATATATATAAAATCATCATGTTGTATACTTTAAATATCATACATTTTTTCAATTATATCTCAATAAAGCTGAAAAATTAAATTACTAGTGTGTAGGCATATAGACTAAAAATGCTAAACCTGACATAATATGGTAAGGATTTGAAATAAGACATTTATATTAATCTAATGAGTAAAACAGTAATATTTAAATATACATTATATATGTCATGAACTGTTTATAAGTAACAGATATAATTGTTTTAAAATAAATTTATTTTTTCCTATAAATAACATGTATGTCTTTCTTTTAAAAGCAAAGGTTTTACTTCCTTTTTCCATTTGTGGGCAAGGATTTTATGTTATTGAACTATTACATTATTCAGCAATATATAACAGACATTTACTACACGTCAGGTACGTGCTACGTGTTTCCACTACTTACATAATTAAGGTATGCTTTAGCATCTGATATTTGGGACAGGGCAGTCTAAGAGTTAAGAATTTTGATAACCACCTTAAAATTAAATTTTAACTTGAATCCAAAAGTAATCAAACTTTCAGATTCCATTAAACGAAAGGCTCATTCTGGTTAATGTGATTTTTATTAATTAAGAAATCATTAAGGAATAACTAAGTGAAATCCTGTACCATAACATTCCAAATTGACTTAAATCTCTAATCATGTTCAGTTTCTACCGCTTCAGGCAAATTCCAGGTTCTGATTTGCATCTGCCTATTTTTTGACATTTCATATCCCATTAGCCATTCTGCTACTTTTCATCCAAAAATTATTATGCCGAATCTAAAATAAAATATATCACAATTTCGTTTGTATGTTTAATTGTGTGTGTGTATGTGTATGTGTATGAGAGACAGAGAGAGATGCTTAATTACATTAAGGGAATATCTATACTAGACTGTTTCCAATCTATAACGACAACAAAAATCATCAATTTGCTTTAATCAGTACTGTGCCTTATCTCCAAGGTTGAAGTTACAGGACTCAATAATTCAGAATGGGTTACTATTAAATTGTTATGTGAACTTTATTGTATTGTATTATATACTTCATTGCATACAATTTTCAGGTAGGATTTTTCTTGAAGGTAGTGGCTACTTCTACTCGCTATCCCACTGAGAGGAGGATTAACCTGATGTAGATCAGAACTGGAGAGGTAAATCTTAAACTGGATTAAGGATACATTTTTCGTTGCTCTCTGAGTTTCAAGGGATTTGGACTACATTCAACTGCAAACTATACCCAGAGCACTTCATTTGGTGGTGGCGGTGTGGTGGTGGTGGTGGTGGTGTGCGTGTGTGTGCGTGTGTGTGTGTGAGATAAAGAGAGAGAGAGAGACAGATGAAGGTAGGTTGAGAGGTAAACTTGTTTCTGTCATAGAAAAGTGTTGAGAACTGGGCAAGTTTTTGTTTACAAATGATTCTAACTGCAAATTTAGACCTAGGTACTATGAACAAAGTTGCTTCTTATACTAATGTTGATAGAAGCTTTATGTTGTTTTTTCATCCATTCAGAGCTTTACATTCAAAGTGGCAGTAGCTTGCATATTGGTCTCATTATGAGCAGCAATCTGATTTCAATGGGCTTATCCTAGTGATAAGGACTAAGCAGTTCATACTTATTGTTTGCCTATTAACATTCTGGGAAATGAATGTACTCGTGTGAACTAAATTGACATCATACCTACTCTCAGATAGCTTACAAGTAGCTTACAAGTGTGTAAAGTACTGTGCACAAGAAAACAGAAGCTGCAAAACCATCTTTCAGAGGACTGAGGAGTGAAGGAAAATTTCTCTAAGGCTATTTAAGGCAGAGATGTGAAAAATAATCAGGAGTTAGGAGGGTAAAGCAAGTGCTCTCAAGCATGCTGGCACATTAGAGTCACCTGGGAAATCACCTGGGAAGTTTTTTGTTTTGTTTTGTTTTGTTTTAAATCCTGATACATGAGCTTCACCCCCAGACATTATTTCATCTGTCTTAGGTATTCCTTGACTAAAATTTCTTTTTTCAATTTTCTAATTAATGTTTTTATTCATAAATTATTTTCCTATATTTTACTATCTTTTGGATAGGAATATACTATCTTTTGACCGAGATTTTTAAAAGCTCCTTCAGTGATTCCAAAGCACAACTAAGTGTAAGAACGACTCACTGTTACAGGAAGTGACAGCAGCACAGAAAGGACTGGAATTGATGAGAGCTGACATGTTTTAAGTACCCAAAACTATTTAGGCCTGAGGTCAAGGGGAAGATCGGTGGAAGAGCAGAAGATGGAGCCAGAGGGTCTTTGACAGTAGAGACAGTTACGTAGCTGGATCATAGGAGGCCCAGAAAGAAAACAAGAAAGAACCTTTGGTTCAGTGGGGAAGGGGTGTTTTTCAGATGGGATGACTGACCATCTTATGAAGAACATGTGTCAGGTTGATAGCTGAACAAATTCTAGCCAGTTAGTACTAACTTTCTGTTAATTATACACTATTGCCAATAACGAATAGCTTGAAATCCATTTAAAGTACAAGTATAGTTACTGGAAATGGCATATAATAAGAAGAGATTTATAATTTTTTAATTTACTTAACCCCAGATTATTTGGGACTAAATTTACTGTCATACCAGTGTAGTCACAAAATAGTTCTTGCAAAAATAAAGGCATGTACTGATGATAGAAAATACAGTGAAATGTGTTCCTAACTGGAGAATAGTAAAAACTTGGAGAATAGTAAAAACTTTGAGAATAGAATTTTTAAGGGACAGTTACGATATTGATTTGTTTTGACATTTTCTTATGATTTATACTTTTGACAAGGTAAACATTCTGTAGAAAATAAGCCTCTGTTATTTATTCTCGCTGCTGTTCACAGCTTAGATAAGAGAGGATATGTGGCTAGGAAGAGCAGATATAAACTGGAGGAGAACATGTGGCTAGCTTCTAGCCACATATAGGGACACATTATTTATTGTTATTTAAAATTTCAACAGAAAGAACAACACAGGTTAAATAAATGAAATCTTCCCTAGAAATAGCACCAGATATATGGAGGATAAACAGAAACACAGACAAATAAATCACCAAATCAAAAGAATTTCAATAAATGTTATATTTTGAGTGGCAGTAAGAAGATATTTAAACTTGGAGAGAAATGGCTTAGAATTGCTTACCCAGCATCTGTTTCCCAATGTCTGGCTTGTACTAGGTACTTTATTTAATTTCTTTCATTTTCCCACATTTCCAACTATCTCAGGGGAAAGTGTTATTACCCAAGTTCCAGAGTTGGGCACTGCTTTACTGAAGTCCAATAAATGCGATGTTACCCACTTTGCCACAAAGTTTGGTTTAGAAAAAAGGGCCCGAGTCATTAATACATTCCATTAATCCTTGTCATCAGAGTTATGTTCAGGGGCAGCCACGAAACATTCAAGGGAATTGTGCTGAAGATTCCAGGTCATGAAGTTTCTCAAAAGCCTTTTAAAACGACTATACCGGAGATGTTCTTGCTGCCTCTATGTATGCAGAGCTTAAAATTACTGTGGTCATTTTGAAAACATGAGGATGCCTGTGTAAGGGTGAAACTGACCTTGTAGGATGTAAAACAGAGATCTCTCATGACATCCTGGAAATGAAGCTCTTTTTAACTGCTGCCCTTCCAATTATATGAGCTGATAGGTCCTCTTCATTGCCTAAGCGATTTTACATTCATTTGTCTGCTGCTTGCAACAAAAAAGAGCCTAAATTGATATCCAAGCAATCTAAAGACAAAATAGAGTTCATTATTAGCGCCCCTTTTCTTCCAAATAGTCTCTCTACTATGTCATGCCCTATAGATAGGCTACTTTTCTGTGCAATCTTGCCAAAACTCAATTCCTCACTAAGCCATTTAGTATATTTTTCTCCTTTGCTAACACATTTACTATAAAATTATTGGTTTATGGATAAAATGTCACATCTAGTATTTCCTCTCAGTACAAGTCACAGTTTTAGGTGTGGCCTGACCCAATATAGATTACACACACTACTTTGGGGAGACTTTATTGTTCAAAATGTGTTATTCTTCTTTTCATAGAGTTTACCTTTAAAACAATCCTCAGATGCTGAACAAGTAAATTTTCTTACTTGCCAAATAATAAACATTTTAATTGAGACAGCATTTTGTTCTTTTAACTAATAAACTGACATTTTATTGTATATTTTTAAAACACAAATATAAGTAAAAGGGAAGGGCTAATCAATATCAGAGTATGTTTGAATCAGGCTTCTTTGTTTAAGACAATTAAAATATCCCAATAAACACTTGCTAGACTCAGAGATCTATCATGGAAAACTGGAATAAAAACACTTTCCATGATGCTTTTAGTTTATGAAATTTGGATACAAATCTTCACAACAGCGTTGACCACTTTTTGTCAATGCTGAGACCTTTCTGGAATACATCCTCACTTTACTGTTGTCTTGAAACCTTGGTTGAGGGTTGAAATTCACATATTCATTCCCATTTTGGCAATCAAATATCAATCAGATTTAATAAAGCATGTTAGAAAATTCCAGAATGTTTGCGAAACTATTATTATGTTAAAGGAAGTTCATTTGTATTTTTACATCTTGAACCTGTTTGTCCGGATTGTTTAAAAATGAAAGATGCCACCCAGGGATGCATTATTTACAGGACTTGTGAAAGCATTAGAAAACAGGCTTGAAGTGCTGCATTTGCATTAAAGCGCAGCTTTACTGCCATGCAAACAGTGCCTCTCTTGAAATGGAAATTCTTAATAAATCTAGCACTTTATAGCTTTGCCTTGTAAAAAGCTTTTTGAGGGGAGGTGGGATCATTTTCCCTTGATGGAACAGCACTATCTTTGTTCAGCTACAGCAAATGGAAGAAAGACTAGGGAATCAGCTATGCACTAGGAATGTTTCAGACTGATGTTTTGTAACACCTTTGCAACTTGGATGAAACCCTCCCGTCTTTTTAATAATCTTTCCTGGAGACTGAACTTCAAATTCCTCTTTTATGTGAAGAGTTCAGATGCATCAACCATGGCAGCGCCACACCCAGCAGTCTTGACATCTGCAGGGGCCTTCTGTGTCCCTGATGGATTCCAGGCCACTGCTGAAAATATGTCATAATCATCAGATGATCCCCCATGTGGAAAAGCTCAGGGTAAAGCAGCTTCTGCCTTGTTAAGACAAGCATTTCCATCTACTGTACTGCATATTAAAAATAACAGCAGCAATGAAAAATAACATAAATATTTGAAGTAAATTATAAGTACTCCTGCCCAGTAAAATAAAAGTGTATGATGTAGACTTATGTAAAACAATGACTACAACAACAACAAAAGCTTTTCAACCTAAACATATGAGAATTTGAAGAATATTGATGGCAGATAGTAATTCCATTGAATAGTCTTTTTTGTTACCTATGGTATTATTGTTCATAGATAAATTTAGTCAGAAACAACATCTGTCCAAAAGGAAAAAAAACCCGCAGCAACTTAACTAGAGATAAATGGCAGTCTGTGTCTCAAAATTTTCTAATTAGTACAAAAAAACACAATTTTTAAAATACTTTGTACTTCTTTTTTTTTTTTTTTTCTTTTCAGCATATAAGCACAGACATATGGGACCAGGATCTCAGAAAGACAGAAAACCAGTTACTCATCCTTTTTTTCAGGTCATTTGGTTCCTATTGCTTTGAAGGATTTAAATATACACATACAAAAAGATAATAAAAATGATGACTTCATTTTCATAAAAATATTTTTAATGAAATAAAAGTTATTTACAGATACAAGTGAGATACACTTCACCTGGTTCCTCTGACTTAAGAATAGAATGTGGATTACTGAATCCTGTTAAAGCTGGAAACATTAAAGAACAATAAAAACAGCAACAGTAAAACAGTGTTATTGCTATTCACCTGTCTCTGATTGTCTCATGAGCATCATGAATTAATTAGTTAATGTTAAGTCACTTAGCTATTCATAATATCATCCAAGAGAAGGCAAGTGAATATGGAGGAAAAGAATAATTAATCTAAAAGCACATACAGATATCCATTATCTTTTGTGACAAAATAAAAGACAGGAAATAGGAGTTATTGTGACTGCATATCATAAATTAGGGGCTGTCAAAATTATCATAGAGTGGTGGTATTTAATTTTCTTTCTTCTTATTTTATTTTTTTACAACAAAAGTCTTTGTAATTATTTTTTCTCTTTCCTTTGCATCTTCATCTATATGTGCCTTCCCATGAGCTAGAAATGAAAAGATTTCTGCCTAGGCAGTTTTGTTTTTTTCTCTCAAAATTGCCCCCATTAACTTTCAGAAGAGTTAGTAAACTTTTTTGTTGTTCATATTTTAGGTTAAGTGATATTTCCTTTGGGAAGACTCTGAAAACAATCTCACTCCTCCCCACGCCTGATGATCTTGTGGACCCTACTGTTTCCATGAAATCTTATGCTATGATAGTACTTGCTATGCTGATTGAATTTTTCTTGAATCTACCTATATACATATAGGACTTTTCAAATTAGCAATTGTAAATATGAGCATAATATTGGTATCAACTGAATATCTTTAAAAACTATTCAAATACGTAAATCCTACTCCTAGCAGGGGTGTTCAACATTTCGATGTCTCTGGGCCACCCTGGAAGAAGAGTTGTCTTGGGCCAGGCATTAAATACACAAACATTAATGAAAACTGAAGAGAAAAAAAAATGTTTAAAATAAATTTACGGTTTTGTGTTGGGTTTCATTTATAGCCATCCAGGGCTGCATGCAGCCTGTGGGCTGTGGGTTGGACATCCCTGTAGGGATTTCAACCAATTTGGTCTGGGGCGGGATTCAGGTTTTAGCATATTTCAAACACTTTGGATGTTTCTAATATTTAATTAGGTTTGAAAACCACTGTACCTGATAGTAAGTTAAAAATAATCATAGTCCTCATTGTAACCTGTGTCTAAAAATATGTTTGATATTCAAATGGCATTATACTTAGCAACAGTATTTGAATGAACAAACTTGAAGACTGTTCTCCTTTGAATAATAATAGAAACAGTACCATGATCACTGTATATTTTTAAAAGGATTTGAAGATTACAAAACTAATTCCTATAGGTTCATTTCTTTGTGAATATTTTGGATAGAGCAGGTACTTTAAATAAAGCTGTGGATAAATAGCAAGATACTGCTTTCATGCTGAGATGTATTGATATTCCCTGAAAAAAAAAAAAACCTAAAAACTTCATTAACTCCTTTGTAACAGACAAAAATCAAACATTCCTTCAAATTATCATCTTGGCTATGAATTTTTTTTCAAGAGTAGCCCTGTATCATTTTAACGATATACATACATTGTGTGTGTTTTATATACTACTTATATATGTACGTACTACACTTTTTAAAATATTTCCATATGTTTTTGAAGTAAGGTAATTGTTATCAGTTTTTGAAGAATTTCAAAGTAAATTTTACTCAGAGCTACTAATATGGACATAGTTGGTAGTGTTTTCTCTGAGTCAGATATAACACTCAATCATTAATATCTGTTTTCATGTCATATTGATTATATCCTACTCAGTCTCCCCTGGCACTTGAACTAAAACACTAATTTGATTTGACATCTCTATTGAGACAGTTATTGAACCAGAAATCAATTATCTACTGCTAACTACTTAAATGTCTTCTACTTCTCTACCTTCTACCATTACTACCTACCTTCACCACAGATTCTTTTCATTTTTAAATTTTCAATTAGAGATAATATTTAAGACATTAGAGGACTTGTGGCATGATCTTAAATTCATTATAATTATCTATATGATTCATTAAGTTATATAATAATTATTTAGATATCTAATAGATGCCACACATCATTTTTGGTACTGGGGACACAATTAAAAATAAATAAATAAAATATCTTGCTATTATGAAGGTATCTTCCTATTCAGGGAAGATAGGCATAGGCAGATAGTAAATAATAAATTAGCAAAATGTTGTCAGGAGACCACCGTACTAAAAGAAAATTAAATAGACAATGAGAAGAGTATAGAGGGCTGAGTGCTATTTTATTTATGTATCTTATTGGATATCATGTGCTATAAAAATATAAAACTATAGATTTATAAAGCCATTGATATCAAACAATTGTCATTCATAGTGCCTGCTCTTATCTTCTTTTATTAATTAATTTGTTTATTCACTTTTATACATTTTCCCTATTGCCATTTTGTTCTTTTATCTAAAAACTACTATTCCAATGTACTGAGTGTATATCATGCCATCTGTATGTATTCTTATTAACTGTTTTTGATAGGATTAATAGAGGACTCAAGAGTTGGAGAATTTTATTTTAAGGTAAAAAGTTATAAGCCTAGCAAGTAATGTATATGCTAAAGTTTTGTTTCAGAAACTACAGATAAGGCCCATCCTGGCTCCTTGGAAAACAGCTGACCTCCTGGGGCACTGCTAAAGATTATTGCCTGGGGACAGCTGGAGGCATCTGGGCCTTTGTGTTCCAGGGAAAGACAGACCCCAGCCCCTGGGAACAGCTAACTGCCTAGGACAGGAATGTTGCAGCTTCTTTCACCTAATCCCCCTTGAATCTCAAAGCCCTCACCACACCTCGTTTATTCCCTGGTATAAAAACCTTGACCTGGAAAGAAAAGACAAGGTGGTCTGTTAGGGTATGATTCCACCATCTTTTCAGATCGCCGGCCATCTGAATAAAGCGTCCATACAGATTCAATCGTTGTCACTGCTTATTGGGTTTGGTAGTGACAGACAGCCCAAATGCTGGTGTCTTCCCGTTTCAGGATGAATTAATTGTAGTGAACCTATAAATATCATTGTATTTTTCACTTTTTTTTACTCAATGCTATGCTTTTCCACATATATATCTAGTCAGTTTGTTATTACTTGGGCACCTCATATGAGAGAGCAAATTTACCACATTCACTCATCCATTCTAGGGGTTGTACTCACTATGAGAGAGTCAGCCAAAGGTCTTCAGAAAAGGTGATAAATTATACATTTAAAGTGCATGCAAAATTATGTTTTCTCTATTATTGTTCTTTGAATCCTAGATTCACAAGCCAAGAATTAAATTATAATATTATCTAGTATAACACATGTGAATAGAACACTTGAACACTTTAATAAAACTGACTGGGAGATAGCCCAAAGCAAAGTTGGACAATTATGACTACTAAAAAGGGTTTTTTTTATTATTGTTAGAAGAATAACTATAGTGAAAAATGAAAATAGAAAGGATGACTGGCAAAGGAATGTCTAAGTAGAGATGCTACCATGAAATAGCTTTAGAAAAACAGAAATGTTAATTAGGAAATTCAATCAGAAACAGAATCCAGAGTGAAAATAAAAGTATGTGAAGTCCACTGGTCCCATTATGGTAAGAGGAGGGCTCCGACAAAATTAGAGGGTAAAATAACAATGAAAATTATGTAATCTCTAAAGCCAAAGGGCAGTTAGAAGTAATTATTGTTCTTCTTGGATTTGTATTCGGACAATGTTACATTGTGATTTAGCGGATGACGTAGCCTAAAATCCTTTCTATACTATATGGGGACTTTGCTGCCATGCATGATGCACAGCCTGGGAAAGAAGTGGGGTTCTTTTCATCATAAGCGCTTTTAAGAACACATGGTGTTATGAGTTTTTACTAGGAATATTATGTTTTATAGAAGCATTGTAACAGGAATAAGCCCAGAGGGCATGCTGTGACCCCTGGTCAAATGTTAGTTTCTCTGCATCCCGTAATGCCTAACCAGTCGCTTAGCACTTTGCAATCTTGTGTCTGGCAGGAAGAGTAGCCTCCTCCCCAGTAGGTTGTTATCCAGTAATGCAGATGTAGGAACTGCTGTCTGGAGACGGCTGTTTGCTCATCTCAAGTGATATACACCCCTCTGCATTTCCAGGGAACTTTGAACCTTCATCCCAAGCCCGTGTGCCTTTTTCTTTGTACCCCAAATAAGGTAGCTAGACCTAACTTCCGCTACTGGCTCCTGTAGTCAGTTTCTGCCACGTAGTTTCCTGCCACTGCCTGAACGTATATAAGCCAGTCCCTTTCCTTTGTTCGGGGCTCAGAATTTGGAGTTCCTTCTCTGAGCCCGCGCGGGTAATAAAGGGTCGTGTTCCGCCATGTCTCCCGCATGTGAGTAAATTTTTCTGCAACAATGGAAATGTAACGTATAGAGGTAAAGCATTCAAGTTGTGTTGCAAAGAGTAAATATTATTTCATTGAAGAAATTAGTTTCCACTATCCAGCCTGAAAGAAAAGAATTGCAGGGTCCACTCAGCACAGAACTGTTCTGCACTCTAGGCCCCGTATTGTCTTTTGTGAGCACTAAAGACAGAGCTTCTTGGCACTTCCTGGAGTGGGGAAATTCTGTAACACTTTGGTTGTCACTGCCAGGCATTCTCATATCTTTAAATGGAGGCTGTGGAGTAACTGAGGTATGATATGTCAATGTCAGGGACTGGTTTATGGAAAGACTAACTGATGAAGGTTAATAAGTCTGTTACTCAAAGTGGGGCCTTAAGATTCTAGAATAAGTTGAGAACAAAGGAAGTAAATTAGGAGCTGCTAAGAAAGGACTATAAGGTGATACAAACAATTTTTTTTTTAAATTATGAAGCTTTGACAAAGAAACAATAATTAACAGAAAGCAGTCAGAATATAAACATTTCAATGGTAATAAGAAAAGGCATTTTGTGACATGGTAAAATTAAGAAAAAACAAGACCAATTTTAAGCATGTTAGAATGTAAGGAAAAGACCAAGACGCTATGCTACTGCACAAACAAATCCCTACTCACAACAAATATGAGTGAAGACTGCTTTTTTTTACAATGATAACTCTAGCCCTGCTTTGTTCCTCACATGTCATAGACAAAAACAAACAAAAACGTTTTAGATGCCCATCATCAAAGTGCCATGCTTTGTGACAGAACCTAATCCAAAAGAGATCCCTCACTTTCTTAAATCCTTTCTAAATCATTCAGCAAGAGCCGACACCCTGTATCAAGCCCATCCTAACTCCTTAGTAAGACACCCCATGGTTAAATGTGGTATCTCCCTTATTGCAATACATCAGTAAATCTCACTTTATTTAATACTAGCTAAGCTTTGCAGAATAAGCTGTGTGTATATCATGAGAATATGAAGGATTTTTAACTGTTGGCAGCCTCTGATATGATATGGAAATGTAAGAATTAATTACAAGAATTGAAGTGCTAATTTTGGAATGCTCCTTCGAGAAAGGGGTGTTGTTATCATGCAGTGTGTACATTTCTTTCTCCTTTGTACTCACATTGGGGTTTGGGCAGATGAAATAGTTGGAATAACTGGGAGAAATCATAACGCCAATAGTACCTACTGTGCTGGAAATTACTTCTTGGTATCTGGCTTATGTAAAGGGTTCCTTCAAGTCAAAGAATTTACTACTACTAGTACAACTTACTGTTTTTCTTTTTCCTATCACGCTTTAATCACTTTATTTCTCCATTTTCTCCAGGTTTAGTTTTCTTTTGACCCACTTCTTTCCTATCCAGGCCAGAAACCAAGGTGGGGAAACTGAAGCACTCTCTGTCAATATTCTGAATGCTCCATGGCCACTTTTCCACCGACACCTTCAACAGTATTATTAACACAATCATCTGGCAGTGGGAATTCTTCTAGTGTTTTTTTGTTTCATCTGTCTATCACCTATCATCTGTCACCTATCTACCTATCACCTATCTATCTTTCATCTATCTATCCATCCACCCGCCACTATCCACTCACACAGGCATTTTTTTTTAATTATTCTGTTTTACATACTTGGATTATTAGACCAAGAGAGATTAATGACTAGTGCAGAGCTTCATGGTCAACAAATGTTAGCACCAAGATTCAGAGCCCAAGGCTTTGTGCTTTCTACTTTGTCAAACTTTGTTTTTTACATTTTCATATTATCTGTGAAAGAAGATGAATGTGAAATTATAAATAAATGTGTTGAAAAGAGCAGACATTCTTCCATCCTTTCTATTCTGAAATTGAACATTTGACTCTTGGTCATTAGTTAAAGAGACTTAGAGTTGAGAGTGTATTAAGTTCTATTATATCATTTACCAATTAGCAAATTGTAAATGACTTCCTTTCCTTTTTCTAGAGACTTATTTTGAAAAATAATAAAAGGTTCTTAAACATTTTTGATTATTTCTTGCTTATACCTCTGGGTTATATGAATATTAGTTAAAATTAAATTTAAGAAGTAATACACATGTCATTTGATTTGATATTTAATATTCATCATGTTTTAGAGGAAGTATATGATAAACTTCCTGAAGCACAAAGAGAAAAATATACTCGTGAATTTTTAAGTATTATAATAATGAAAGTATAAATTTTTATTTTATCATGTTAAAATATATGGAAATGTTAATGAAATGAGAAAATTTGTTTGTATATATGCTTGATTTCCATTTCCAGGCTAGTTTTTGTAATTAAAAATAATAAAAATATCAGTTAATTTCAAGTAAATAAAAATGGGAAAATAGGAAAGATTGAGCATAAGATATATGGTAGCCATCATCCCAGATGTCTCTTAAGGACCATTTCCTCTTATTCTCTAAAAATCCCTCATCTTTTCTTCTCTTTATCTTTTTTCTTTTCAGTATCCCATCCAGTTTTATACATTAGTGATAAGGATTTTCTGGATCTAGAACCTCTAACTGAAATCTGCACTTTTTGGTTTTTCATCCCTGCTTTATTTCACATTGTCTGGCACATCACTGCAAATTTTTATTTCGACTCGCTTATCTCTGAGTCTCTATGAAACTGACAGTGATAATAATCCTTCACTGATAAAAGAATGTGATATGTAGACTACAGAAGAATTCAAATAATAGCCATCATTTCAATTTATCAAGGGAAACTACTTTATAAATACTAGGTGCCAATTATGAAATTGAGCTTTCTAGATGATTTTTACTTAAGTTTGTCATGCACATTTAACCTCTATTTTTCTGTGTGTCAAATTGTCATCTGCTTTCCTACTCCATGGTGAGGTGACAAAAATCTATTCTTAGAAACCTTGGATCCAGGCAGAGAGCTCCTGTCTCCCATCAGCTACTTTCCATTCAAGAACTATTTCTTGACATCCACTTTATACCAGGCACATAGGTGTATCCTGGAAGCATAGAGGATAAGGTTTAAGCTTCTAATTAAGTCTTTAAATATGAAGGTTTTGTATGTAGGTGCATCTTTTAAATTTTAAAACTGGGGTGAAAAATCATTCATGTTTCTATTATGCAAGATAAGTCCATTTAGGAAATCCTAAGTATAGCATGGTAACTATTGTTAACATTACTGTGTTGTGTATTTAAAATTTGCTAAGCACGTAGGTCTTACGTATTCTCACCATAAAAACAAAAACACAAAAAGACAGTATGTGCGGGGATGGATAAGTTGATTAGTTTGGTTGTGGTCGACATTTCACAATGTTTACATATATCAGAACATCACACCTTGCACCTTAAATACACACAGATTTTTGTCAAGTATTCCCCAGCAAAGCTAAAAATATATAAAATGCTGTATTATATATTATTCTATATGTAATGTTATTATATATTAGTTTATATAAAATAATATTTTATATAACAATATAAAATCACTCTCTACCGATATGTTAGAAATCAATGAGAAGAAAGAATACATTATAAATTTCTGACTTTGTTAAACTTATCGTCCAGTGGGAAAGAAAAAATATAAATAGATATAACATGACATAATCCTATAGTTGTATAATAAAAATGTGAACAAACTACTGAGGGAAATTGAGAAGAAATGGAAAAATTTTGGAAATTATGTTTTATTATTTTGGGCACTAAGTATGTTTCTATTTATTTTATACCTTTTGTTTTTCTTTTTACTTGCTTCTGAGTCCCCAGGATAAAATTAATTTATTCAAACATGGCTATTGATATGTTAGTTGTTTAATATTTTTTAATTTTTTAAAAGATTTTACTTATTTTTAGACAGAGGGGAAGGGAAGGAGAAAGAGAGGGAGAGAAACATCAATATGTGGTTGCCTTCCGTGAGCCCCTTGCTGGGACCTGGCCCACAACCCAGGCATGTGCCCTGACTGGGAATTGAAATAGCTACCCCTTGGTTCACAGGCCAGGGCTCAATACACTAAACCACACCAGCCTGGGCATTTATTTAATATTTTTTAAACAACTTAACTATCATATAAACTATGGCCCATGTTTAAATGTCATGGTTCTAGTGATTGGTAAAAAAATTACTTTGTGCATTAACAGACCTTGGGATTTATAATCTTAGACCTCAAAATGTTCAACAAAGGATTTTTTAGGTAAATCTAGGCATAACAAGTATATAATATGATCTAGACATTTTATATCAGATCATCCCAAGTTATATAATGAAAAACAAGTTGCCTGAGAAACATCTTATTCTATAGCTTCATTAAGCCTTGATTTCCAGCCCTGGCTAGTATGGTTCAGTGGATTGAGTGCTGGTCTTCAAACCAAAGGGTCGCTGGCTTGATTTCCAGTCAGGGCACATGCCTGGGTTGCAGGTCAGGAGGGGGTGTGCAAGAGGCAACCACACATTGATGTTTCTCTCCATCTCTTTCTCCTTCATTCCCCTCTCTTTAAAAAACAAAATAATAAAACATCTTCTCCCCCAAAAGCCTTGCTTTTCAGCCAAAGTTTCTCCTTCTTTTGAAATGGATCTTAAAATTGCAAGCCTGCTAACAATCACTGGTGAGTTTCCATTCAGATATGGAACTGTCCCAAGCCTTTCCCTTTCCAAGGGCTCCTCCATAGTGCCAGGTGCATGGCATGTTTACTGCTTTTCTTTAAATTTTTTAATAACTTACATTTTTATGTTTATCTTTTTATACTTTGTTATTTAGTGACATATGTTGCATACTATAAAATATTTGCTTCATTTTCCCCTCTATATTGTGATGCTACAGTCATTTGTTTGTTTAAATACATACTTTTGAATATTGCAGTGATATATAAGAGCTGTTAAATAGGCCAGCTAGAATATTTTTAAATGGCTAATACATACTAAAGAGAAAACATATACATGTAAGATAAACTGAAATATAACCTTTTAGATTAAATTTTCTCCAAGAGCAAGTATGAGTTTGTGAACAATGATGTGAATGGCTCTGCTGTAAAATGAGTTTCTCATAAGTGTGTAAGGCACAGCTTCTTTCAGCTGCTTTTCATATTAATAGTTGACAAAAATTTTTTTCTATAGTCCACCTTATATAGATTCTCTTTCCCTGTATAGTGCCAGTAACTCTTTATGTAAGGTTTCATGCTTTCTTACTGGGTTTGGTTCTTCACGGTTAAACATGTATACCTAAACATCCACACACACCAAACAGGCACCACTGAAAATAGCTGAGGCGTTTTATACTTGAAAAGTATACTCAGGTGTTTTTATACTTAGGTGCTTAAAGGAAAGTTGGCTGTACCTGAGGCCACAGAAATTATGCTTCATGTTGTTATACATTTTTATTTGGGTTCTTTTATATTATAGGTGCACGAAGTAAAAGCATTTTAAAGGAAAGCTAAAAAATAGCCTGTGCTACAACATAAAAAACACTCGAGCTGAAAAAAGTATAGGCAAATATAATGAGACAGATTAGTGAGAAGCTAGATAAATTCTTTGGTGAGTGGAATAGGGAAACTGAAACACATGGCTAAACACAATGGCCCAGCAATGAACAGCCAGGTGCAGACTGTCAGCGGGGAGGGAAGCCCCCAGTTCCTGGCAGGGGCAAAACTGGGGAAACAAGGGCTTCACCCCCAGGGTAGCCTCTTCCCTGACCTTTCCTCCCTGGAAATAACATCTAGGCCTAGGTGTGTTTCAACTCCAGATACAGAAGAGCAGCAAAACCAGGTGGGCAATTCCAGGACCTCTACTATGACTAAAACCCCTATGCCCTGTCACTGACCAGTCATTGGAGACCACAACCCTGGAAGTCACGCCTGGAGAACTGATGACTATTCTACTGAAACCCTCCCCTGAGATTCCTGCTCATAAGAGAGAGATAAAAGCCTCAAAACAAAGCACCCGCTGTGTACTCTCTCACCAGGGAACAGCAAGTGCCATTCCCTTTCCCTTCTTCTTCCTTCATTTCTTTCTTCCCAGGCACGAATCTCCTAAATTCTAAGGTAATGGGCAGCTGGTAGCCTTCTCCTAGGCTAATCCCCAGAACCTGTCCCCAAAGCTTTTTTTCCTCTGACTTTCCAGTGAGCTAAGGCAGCTCAGCCCAGGCTCTCCTGTTGCTTCCTCTATGCAAAGCCCTTCCTTGTTTTACTGTCCCCAGCTTTAATCAATGTATTCCCATAGTCACTTGGACTCATGTTGTGAAATCTTTCCTGCACAAAATCAAGAACCCACATGCTATAGCTGGCCCTAGACAGACCCACTGAGGGCCAGGACCCTGTCCAGTAACAATGATGCCTAAAGTTTGATCCACGTACCTAAAAAAAGTCTTGGTTCTCTTTTTCTCCACTAATATTGGATATCAAAGTAAAGATAAAATTCCATCAGTTAAATTTAACATCATTTTAATTTTTCACTAAGAAGTTAGTCTATCAAATCCTCACCTCAATATCACCGGAATCACGTAAAAAACACTGAACATTATCAATGTCTGATTTCTATATTTCTCCAGCCCTCAGTTCTGACTTATTGAATAATTAATTACTCAATATACATTTGTTGCAATGAATACATGATGTCTGTCCAGAAAAAGTCCAACCATTGTTAATATAATCAGGATGGTTTGCCTGACATTGATGTAACCTGGCAGCCAAGGTGAGTGAATTGGAATGCGCATGCATGAACAACGAGGGCTTTACTAAGGCCACAGCTATGAGCAACTGGTGGTAATTGGCAGCTTCGCCATGACAATGCACGCTCATATATCACTCCTCATTCAGAGTTTTTGGCAAAACATCAAATCACCCAGGTGACTCAGCTCCCCTACAGCCCAGATTTGGTGCCCTGCATCTTCTGGCTTTTCCTAAAACTAAAATCACCTTTGAAAGGGAAGAGATTTCAGACGTTTGATGAGATTCAGGAAAATACGATGGGGCAGCTGTGACAACTGTGTGAGGTTACAGGTTGCCTACTTTGAAAGAAATTGAGGCATCACTGTCTTATGCATGATGTTTCTTGTATCTTATATCTTTGTCAACAAATGTCTCTATTTTTCATAGTACATGGCTGGATACTTTCTGGACAGAACTTGTATATGTATATATATATATATAATTATTAATGAGGAACCACTATATACATATATCAAGTAAACCCATTATATTTTGAAAAATATTTATATAGTTGTATTACATATGGTTTTTAAAGTCTGTACATTTTAAAAAAGTATATAATTTGAATATGGAGTGATACATGTTATATTTTAAAATATCTCCCACAACTAATCTTGTTAATTTTTCTTGTCTCTATCAACACAGATTTCCTCAATAAGTAAGGATTTATACATGGTGTGAGAAACATGCATTTTCCTTCTCAAGAAACAAATAAATGAGCAAAAACAGAAATGTGGTGGTCAACACAGAGCTATGGAGCCAGTTGGAGCAGAGCAAGCTCATCCTGAAGTGGAGGAGCGCCCTGCCCCTGTGACAGCTGCTGGAGATCAAATGCGAGAGGCATGCTCTCCCAAACCCTGCGGAAGGGGTAGGGAAACTAACGCCCAAGGGCATTAGTTGTTGTTATTATCCTTTCCCATTATTTAAATTTCATAACAATCCAGTCTTTTCAAAACCGGCAACTCACTTCAGCTTTACCAGAAGTACAAAGTAGCCCTCACCAAATTTAACCAATTATATGGTCTAAGTTTCAATGCAAAGCAGTGACTCCACCCCTCATCCTCACCCATTTCTGCCTCTAGAATCCACCTATCCCATTTCTGTACTTTATGCCAACTCTCGGATCTGTTGACCTTAAACAAATAGACAGCTAGATATTTTTCAAGTTAGATATATTTTCAAAATGGATTTATTCAGGAAAAACAGAGAATTGCAATTTAGAACATGCAGTCTAATGGGAAACTATGTATAAGACACAAGAACAAAGGAAAGGATCTTTTTTTATACAAAAAAAGGGGAAGTTCAGAGGGAATATTATAAACAGATTCCATGGAGAAAACTGCAAGTTTAAAGTGTAGTGGCTTTTCATGAGCTGAGTTTTAACAGACACATTGGCTATGTCATTGACAAGTGAGAAGATCACCCGTTTTCTTCCTGCTGAAGTAGTAAAGCAGGAAAACATCTTCCTGCTGGAGTGGAAGTTTTTTTCTGTGTCAGGTAACTGACAAAGAGGGATAGGGCAACCTTCACAACTCCTCTCTCAGATTCTCTCTTCTGGCAGATTCAGGTCCCAGCTGCACCCTTGGGGAAATCTACTACGTCTAAGTTTAGCATGAGTATTATATGTAGTCACAGCCCTTTTTATCTTTTCTTTCAAATCACATATCGCAATGGTAGCTTATTCTAAATTTATCTATAAAATATCCATTTCTTTCTAGATTGTAAGTTCCAAAAGGAAAGAATCTAAATTCTCTTGCCCATGGATATATCACTAGCCCTTAGCATAGTGCCTGCAAATATAGGTACTCAGCAATTATTCATAGAATAAAATAATAAATTTCCATATAGTTTTATTTATTTTTGTGCAGTGTAATTTTTTATTGTTTATACTATTACAGTTGTCCCATTTTTTGAGGAAATTCCATACTGTTTTCCACAGTGGCTGCACCAGTCTTCATTCCCACCAACAGTGCGCTAGGGTTTCCTTTTCTCCACATCCTCACCAGCACTTGTTCTTTGTCGATTTATTTATTTTAATTATATTTTATTGATTATGCTATTGCAATTGTCCTGACTTTTCTCCCTTTTCCCCCTCCACCCAGTACCCCCCCACACTCCCTCAGGCAATCACCCCACACTATTGCTCATGTCCATGGGTCATGCATATAAGTTCTTTAGCTATTCTACTTCCTATACTGTACTTTACTTCCCCATGGCTATTCTGTAACTACCTATTTTTATTTCTTAATCCCTTCACCTCTTCACCTATTCTCCCCCACACTGCTCCCATCTGGAAACCATCGAATAGTTCTCTGTATCCATGATTTTGTCTCTGTTCTTCTAGTTTGCTTAGTTTGTTTTTTAGATTCAATTGTTGATAGACATGCATTTTTTTGCCATTTTATTTTTCATAGTTTTGATATTTTTTTCTTAAATAAGTCCCTTTAGCATTTTATATAATAATGCTTTGGTGGTGGTGAACTCCTTCAGCTTTTCTCGTATGGGAAGCTCTTCCTCTGCCCTTCAATTCTAAATGATATCTTTTCTGGGTAGAGCAATCTTGGCTGTAGGTCCCTGCTTTTCATGAGTTTGAATATTTCTTGCCACTGCCTTCTAGCCTACAAAATTTCTTTTAAAAAATCAACTGACAATCTTATGGGAACTCCCCTGTAGGTAACTCTCTTCTTTTCTCTTGCTACTTTTAAGATTCTCTCTTCATCTTTAACTTTTGGCATTTTACTTATGATGCATCTTGGAGTGGGCCTCTTTGCACACACCTTGCTTGGGACTATCTGTGCTTCCTGGACTTGCATGTGTACTTCCTTCACCAAATTAGGGAAGTTTTCTTCCACAATTTTTTCAAATAGATTTCCAATCTATTGCTCTTTCTCTTCTCCTTCTGGCACTTCTAAAATGTGAATGTTGGACCTCTTGAAGTTGTTCCAGAGGCTGCTCATACTTTCCTCATATTTTTGGATTCTTTTTTTTTCTTGTAGTTCTGATTGGTTGTTTTTTGCTTCCTTATGTTACAAATCATTGATTTGATTCAAGAATCAAATGAGCCAAGCTTTATCCACTCTACTGTTGTTTCCCTGTAAATTGTTCTTTATATCAATTAGTGTATCCTTCATTTCTAACTGAATCTTTTATATGCTTCTGAGGTCCTCAGTAAACTCCTTGAACATCCTTATAACCAGTATTTTGAACTTTGCATCTGATAGAGTGTTTATCTCCATTTTGTTTAGCTCTTTTTCTGGAGTTTTTATATGTTCTTTCATTTGGGCCATGTTTCTTTATCTCCTCATTTTGTCAGCCTCCCTGTGTTTGTTTCTATGTATTAGGTAGAGCTGCTCTGACTCCATGTTTTGGTAGTGTGGCCTAATGTAGCAGGTGTCCTGTAGGGTCCAGTGGCACAGCCTCCCCTATCACCCAAGCTGGGTACTCAAGGTGCACCCTTCATATGGGCTGAGTATACCCTCCTCTTCTGGTTGAGCCTTGGTTGCTGTTGGCAAATTAATGGGAAGGATTTACCCAGGCCAGTCAAATACAAGGACTGGCTGTGACCACTGACCACCAACCTCCACCTCCATGGAGGATCAGCTGTGCAAGGGCACGGTATGGGTGCTACAATGTGGTCTATAGCTGTCCACTGGGTGCTCTAGCCTTGGGGTTTTCACGGTGGTGCAGGCCAAGGTCAGACCCCACATATGTTTTGTCTGGGGCACCCTGCCTGACTATAAAGCAATGTGAGACGGCTGCTACTTCTGCTGGGCTTAGAGATTCCCAGGTGAAGCCAAACTGTGAATCTAAGCTGGCTGCTGCTATTGCCAGGGCTGCACCTCACTGAAGCCAGCTGTTGCTTGTTTGATAGGATTTAGGAAGCTGTGAAGCATAAACCAAGACCAGCCATTCGTATGGAAAAGCAGTTTGCATGGGCCTATGTGTTGCATCGGGCAGAGTCTCTGGGGATCTCTAGGGTGTGTCAAACAGTGTTAGCCAGGTTGATGGAGTCTCAGGTATGGCACCAGCTTGCCAGTCTGTCAGAGGAGGGTTTATAAAAGTGACAGTGGCCTCTGCTCACCTTGATGCAGAATATTTTAGTTTTTCCTTGTATAGCATTGGTGCTTTTCAAGCTGTTACCCTGGTGCTGGAGCACGGAGCAAGTGATTCTAAGTAAATCTGTGTGTAGGTTCTGTGAGAGGAATTGCTTGGGGCTCTGAGTGACAGTTTCTTGAACCGACTCAGACTCCACTGGTTTTTGCAGCCAGAAGTTGTGGGGACTTATCTTCCTGGCACTGGAACCCTGGTGTGGAGCTGGGACTCCTCATTCCCAAGATGTCCCTTTTGAAATTTTATCCACAATATGTGGGTGGGGGACCAGCCTGTTCCACATCCGAGCCCCTCCTACCTGTCTGGATGGATATGGTTTCTTTAATTCTGTAGTTGTCAGGTTTCTATTCAACTTGATTTTGTAGTTGTCAGACTTCCATTCAACTCAATTTCTGATGGTGCCGAGTGACAGTTGTTCTATATTTTAGTTGTTATTTTGATGTGGTTTTGTGAAGAGGCTAGCCATGTCTGCCTATGCCACCAGAAGTGTTGATTTATTAATGATTGCCATTTTGGCAGGTGTGAGGTAATATCTCACTGTGGTTTTAAATAAGAAGCATAAAGTAGGGGATTCTGGACAATCTTATTTTTAAAATCTCTTTTGTACCATTACCTAAGTATGTTCTTATAGGACAATTTCAAATTTCTGAACTGTATTTTGACATAATTTATCCAAATGTTTACCAAAATATTTTAAAGTCATTTTGTGTTCAGAATGTATCATGTAAATAAATATTAACTGAAAGTAACTAATTAGTGTTCCATAATTTGGGGGAGATATCATTAGCAAGAATCTGCCATCCTATAGATAAACAGTTAATATCCCCAATTGTTACTGGGAAACCAGTACAGATAGAATTCAGTGTAAAGTCAGAACTTGGAGCTCCTGTTTTGGTGTCCAATAGACATGAACTTTGACTGAGACTGCCTTAACATTTCCCTCAGCCTGACTAAGTGTTACACAGGTTTCTTCCTCAATATAGGCCCTTGACTTCCCTTTTTAAAGAACATTTATTTTAGAAAACTTGCACTCATAAATTATTTCTCTGCCCATTTGAAATGTATATAAATCTTCTAGGCTCTTGTCAGTTTTATGACTCACAGAATGTCTTTGTCAAGGACTGGGAATCATCTCTTTGAAATGTAATTATCAGGGAAGAGAGCAGCCCTATTTTCAAGTCTGTGTGGGAGGGCGGGAGCCTAACTCTGATGGGTGCCGTTTATTGAACACAGCTTAATCCATGAAGGGAAAAAAACAAAACAAACCAACAACTTTGCAAACTAAGGAAAACAATCACTCAACACATCCTATTGATCAATCTTTCCTAATGTCCTCCGTACTTTAGCACTAGCTCACTCAGTGCTTAAAAACCTTCCTATATTTTGCTTCAGTGGAGTTGAGTTCACTCTTTCTCCCCTATTGCAATAGCCTTGAGGAGAGCTTTCCTTGTCTGTTTAACTTTGTCCAGTGCAAGAAATTTGGTAACTGTGAGACCTAGAAAAAGTTATTTTGCAGTCTAAGCCCTCATCTTCTGGCTGATAATATCTGAATTATATATGTAATGAACCCAGCACTAGCATGAACATTATATGTGTAAAGGGCTCAACACAAACTTTGTGCGATATATTATAAGCTCTGGTTAATGACTAATTAAACCAAGCACAACATATAATTGTCAGTATATGATCTTCTATTATTGAATCACCTGTTTTAGGATCTAAAGATAAACCTAATGTTCTAAAAATGAAAATAACTATGGGCATTTAAAACAAGTATGGAACTATATGTGTTTTTTAAGCTGAGAGTTCTGAGTAGTATATTCAGGGATAGTCTTGAATGACCCAATAAATAGAAAGTTCTCACAATTATTCTGAATTAATTGGTAAAAGGGAATGTGAGAATAACAAAATGGGGAAAAAACAAAATTAATTAGTTTTCTGGCCATATGATTTGGGCAAACATTAGCATTATGACCCCAGTTTTTTCAAGGATTGTAGTCATATCAAAATCCATAGACAAATAGGATTTTGAAAGATAAGGTCCATAATGTCTATTGCAAACTACTATTAGATAATATCATCAGCCTTAAGTTAATAAAGATATTCAGAAAATTGAATATCAGAAATTAGTATAATAGTTTATTGCCAAGTCTATTCCTTTTTATCTCAATTTATGCCAACAGATTTATTGAAATCTTAATATCCCCTCTAATTGCCTAAAATGGTTACAGTCTATGATATTCATAGTTGAGTGTTAATGATCTTAATCAATTTCTTTACATTCCAATATTAAGTGTCCTTTCTCCCTCCCCCATCTCTCTCTTTTTTTGACAGATATATTCTGAAATATTCTTAGTTGGATAATCCTAACACATTGCTTCTTTAGAAATTGCTCATGTTGTACATTTTCCATAACTGTACACCTGTGTACCCAGATAGTAATGTGTATCAGACTCATGGTTGCAGATAGTTACTGTCTTTCTTTTTACCTCCTTTTATATTTGATCACTATATGCTAATTTACATTTTAGAAAATGTTCTTTCTCTAGCCTGCAATGAAAAGAAATAGTGGAAGAAAGCACTATGTTGTCTTAACATTATCAGTTCCAAGTTTAAGATCAAATTCTTTCTTTCATATTAGAAGAATCTAATATCAGGCAAAGCTGAAATTAGTTTTTTATGTTTTTTTAATGTTTCAAATCTTTTAAACTTCGTGAATAGTTGTTTTTAAATTTTGCAGTTTAGATCAATCTAGGCCAGGATAATTACGAGTTGTTTGAAAATCATCTGAACTGAAAGCAGCCCACATTTTGAGTGACAAGGCAGGTTTTGTAGAACAGCAAATGTATTAGACTGGTTATTTGTCTCCTCATTGTGCTGAAAATTCCAGCTTATTAAATCCTTAAAATGTGTTTTAGAATTGCGTGATTAAATCTTATCAGGTAATTTTAAACCTTTAGTGGCATAATACCCTAAAAAAAGCACTTTAATATCTTTGATTTTATTCTATTAAAAACAAATTTTTTTTAGTGTAAATATCCGTGCTTACTCTGGGGCCTGTCTGTCCACATCACGATGTGACAGCACACGGACTCTTGTTATCTGCAAAGGCAGTGTGTCTGCTATTTGTCACCAAGCAACATTCAGAAACAATTTCCCCTTTTCTATTATCATGCAAAATGCGTTCAGGACAAGAAATGCACACAGAGAAAATTACTCCTCTGGCGAGATATTTTGACACAAAAATCTTTTCTCGTCAAAGATGAAAAGCACCTTGTCACTCACTTCTAATTGCTGCCTCATTTCTCTCAATGTACAGAGAAGCCAACTCCCTGTGGCAACGTCACAGAGGCATTTACCAACATGCAGAGCTGGACGTGGCCTGTGAGCAGGGTTCACAGGGCTCAGCTTGGTCTGAGTCAAAGCACACTTACACGGGTAATCTTTAATTATAACTATTAATCTTCCTTAAATTTGCAGAAAGGGCATTTGGTCTTTTTGCATAAATAATTGCTATTCCATCTTTATTATCAATGGATGCCTTCCTTCCCCAGCCTTTTCAGATATGCCCATGGCATTAAAGTGTACTGATTACCAATATTTGCATTGTAATAATAATTTTGAAGATTTCTAAACTTATTAAAATAAAGCACTTCCTGTCCTGTGATTGTAATTAATGTCCATAGCCAAATGAGTTAGGCAGGAATGGATTGGTGTGAACGTTGAGCTGAGATGCAAAATTATTAACCACATTTGGAAATTACTTCCTTAGAAGAACTATAATTCTGGGCACTTGTTTACAACAGATTTCCCAGGCAAGGCATTATGAAACAGAGGAAGAAAAATAATCATTAGCAAGCAAGCCAGCAATAATATTAAGGCTTTCAGTAATTCCACCTTGTATTGAAGACAGATATATAGGGAGGATCTGTTAGCAACGAGGGTGGATGGGATTCTGGGACCTCAGGGTCTTTCTCTGGTACCTTTAAGTTTATTATGTCATTGCTAAACTTTCTGTGATACCCTTTCCCCCAGGCCAACCCTGAAAAAACAGAATTTCTAAGGAAAA